>CM046460.1:17474452-17654452 GCA_025506415.1 Flaveria robusta | reverse complement strand
TAATTTGTTTTAAAATTAACATCATATAAAAAATAAGAAGGTTTTAAATAATGAGTGAAGTTTTTTTAGGGAACAATTATTTCTACACGGCACTGATCATCGGCTCGGACACTGAATTGACTAGTGAAAAGTATGTAGCTTGACCCTTATCAGTGGAGCGTCCACTCTTCCCACTAAGCTCTTGAAGAAACTCCTTGTCCGGTCATCGTCTTAAGGAAGGTTCGGAGTGAATGAGTAAAGAAGAATGTGTTAGGGCTAAACTACACCGCTATGCTCATAAAGAGTTTCTTTGTCGCAAATGGAGGGAAATTTTTAGAACAATGAAAAAATCATTAAATCAGTGGTATAATGCGATTCAAAAGTTAGTTACACTACATAATTGTGATTACATTTTTGTTACGTTAGAATTAATGGGTTAGCAAAAAAATATTAAATAATGTATACCCAAATGACACCAATCAATAATTTTGGATGCGACTAGCAATGTTTTCAGAACCGGACCGGACAGCGAATCGGACGTTTTACCGGTCCGATAGTCGGACCGGTTCAACCGGTCGGACCGGATATAAGAACCGGATAAAATTTTAATTATTTTTTATAAATATATGTAAAAAATTACTCAAAAATAAAAAATTATATAAAAAACCGGTTCGACCACCGGTTCGACCGGTCCGGTTTCTGGTTCGACCGCCGGTTCGACCGGTTCAACCGGTCCGACCGCCGGTTCAACGTCAAAACGGTTTTAAGCATCGAACCGGACCGGTTTGGAGTCCGGTTCCCGGTCCAACCTGTCGGACCGGCCGGTCCGGTCCGGTTTTCATAACATTGGCTACTAGTAAACGTAAACAAACCACATGGTCAGTTCTCTCTATTTTTTATAATTTCCCTCTTTGAACAATCTGGTCGTCTGCCAAAAGTCAATTGACCCTCATCTGTTGAAAGTTCTCTCCTGGTGTTCTTACTTTTCCGTTGACATTTTTCTATCATACCCTCCGTTCCAAAATTTCAGAGGTGAGGCATTCTGTTCATTGTTTCAATGATTAATTCATCATTCTTTCATTTCCTCTGTTGTAGTTGATCAGTTTATGAAATTTACTGCGTTTGATTTCATCTCATCTTGATCCATCGCGTCTTGTGTTGGATCATTTCAACAATTGGAGCTAATTTCGGGTTTCAGCTCTACGGATTTCCTCCAAATTTCGATATATCATCGGTTTTAGTTTTAGTTTGATCCAGATCCCAAAATTGATGCAAACGAGCTCACTGTATGCATACTTCGTCTCCAATTCCTCATACTCATGTCAAAATTTGGGTAATAATATGTATATGCCTGTATCGTCTTCATTTGCTCACACTCATGTGAAATGTTTGTATGTAGATATAGTGTATGCTCAGTTGATTTTCTATTTGAGTGAGATCATTTAATTTGGTCAGTTTTGGGAGCTCTTACTTTATCAGAAGAATTTAAGTTATAATTTGGGGAGTTTTTATAAAATGCTATGTGACTGCAGATTAGGAGATGTTATGAATTCAGTCTGCTGATTAGATTCTGATCTTCTTTGAGGTGCTTATGCAATTAGTATTACTTAGTTTTGACTCTTTCGTAGCATAATTTTTAAGGTTGATTTGTGTTCATCATATATGACGCGTTACATATTTTTGTGATTACAGTTAATTTTGGAATCACTAGCATTTTGCATAATCTACTAGTCAATATAGAGAGATCCTTACTATGACTAGGTTCACTTGCTGTTTTGGAAAGGCAGCTCCCTCGCCTCAGGGTGTTAATAGAGGTACATGGTTAAATATAAACTTGAATTTGATTCATGTTTTAAGTACAGTTGAGTTCCATCAGCTTCTTTTTAGCATACTTCAACTCTAACTGTTTTCTTGGAAAATTTCAGCAAACAATCGCGGAAGCAACCTTGATGTTAGTATAGGTATGACCAGTGACCACCGACTAAATTTTTGGCTGTATGCACTAATTTCATAATCTATGTATGTGCTCATATTAATAAGCTTCCATTTGTGAGCGTGCATTGATCTATGTCTTTTGTTTTGGAGATATATCAATCATATGGGGATGTTTTTGTTTGTTGTTATGAGATATTCTGTTACTTGGCAATCAAAATGATAATTTCTGCACATGAACTTTTATTTGATGGTATGAGTTTCAATTATATGTTATTTTGTTGCAGAACTTTTGGATGTTGAGAATTTGAGATTATATACATACAAAGATCTGCAAGTTGCAACGGCAGATTTTAGACCGGAAAATAAGATAGGGCAGGGAGGGTTTGGTTCTGTTTACAAGGTGACTTTCAAACATTTAAAATTTCTTCTCTTCATGTGTGTTTAAATATTACAATACATACTGATATTTTACAAAATACACTAAATGATCTTTAGGGAATACTAAAAGATGGCTTAGTAGTTGCTATAAAGGTTCTCTCTGCTGATTCAAGGCAAGGCTTGCGGGAATTCTTGACTGAAATAACCATTATTTCAGATATACAGCATGAAAACCTAGTAAAGTTGCATGGTTATTGTGTGGAAGGAGATCATAGAATCTTGGTTTATGGTTTCCTTAAAAATGGTAGTCTAGATCAAACCCTACTTGGTAATTACAAATTGCAAACCATCTTTTTCATTTGTTATGCGGTATTCTTATTTTCGTGTTCTTATGATTTTTTTTGGTTTTATCATGTATAGGAAATGGTAACTGTAGCATTAGTTTCACATGGGCAATTAGAAGGAAGATATGCATAGGTGTTGCAAAGGGACTTGCTTATCTGCATGAGGAAGTGCAACCTCATATCATTCATAGGGACATCAAGGCAAGCAATATTTTGCTTGATGAAGATTTTACACCAAAAATTTCAGATTTTGGTCTAGCAAAGCTTTTCCCAGCTCATTTGACTCATGTTAGCACGCGTATTGCTGGAACTCAGTAAGCTCATCACCTTTCATTATTTATTAGTAGACATGATTCATCATAATAAGGTGGCACTCTCTATATGTTTGATTCTTTTGGCAGAATTTTGGAACCGATTACCTGATTTGCAATAATTAGTTTATAATGTTTGAATTAACAGATAATGTTTCTCATTATCTGATTATTCAAGTGTCATTTTCATAGTGGCTGCAAGAAAATAGATTATGTACTAATAAATTTATATATTTTAACCTTTTCTTTACTCTAATTTAATTAAACTTATATTCTAAATTCGCTAAATGTCTCGTTGATTTGTTTGTATTCACAAAATTTATCTATCAACCACATAAACACTTACAATATTCAAAAATTCAAAAATTGGATTATGTGATCATTTCAATTTCAAACAACAGAAACACTTCCAAACAATATTGCTACAAATCTTAACTTTTACCTCTAGTATTTTTTGTAATGGCTTATTGCAGAGGTTACTTGGCCCCTGAGTATGCAATAAGAGGTCAGTTGACTAGGAAAGCAGACATCTACAGTTTTGGTATTTTGCTTTTGGAAATTGTTTCCGGAAGACCCAACCAAAACAAACTGTTACCAGTCGAAGAACAATATCTTCTTGAACGGGTATGCATTTCTTCGCTTTGAATTAAATTAATTTTCAACTTTTCTGTCTATAAACTAGTTTAATTATAAATTTACAACAAAAACACATGTATGCATAATATTTACATATAAACTATAATATATGATGCTCATATCTCTTTTATATTTTAAATTTTGGTATAATACACCTAATGAACTTAAATTATGAGATGAACACATTTTAAAAAATAAGTATAGAACCAAACGGATCAACCAAACACGAACAGATACTGGTCTGAATCCATTTAGACTCTAAATCCAAACCCGTAGATTTCATGTTGCATTCAAGTGGTGAAATTCACACCCCTACATGGCATGACTAATATACTCCGTCAATCTTTTCAGGTATGGCAACTATATAGGGAAGGGGAGTTAAAAAGTTTGGTCACTACTTCAGTGAAAGAAGATGTTGATATTAATGAAGCTTGTCGATATCTAAAAATCGGTCTTCTTTGCACCCAAAGTCTCCCCAAAAACCGACCATCCATGTCAAATGTCGTTAAAATGTTAAATGACGACAAGGACTTTGATGAAAAGGATTTGTCTAATCCAGGATTACTCTCTGAGCTAACGACCTATAAAACCATGAAAAATCACACATCGGGTACATCCTCTAGTGGCACAAGAAGAGATGACGATTCCCAGTCATATGGAAACACGACGACATCATATGCCGCTATGACCTTCACAACAATCACTGAAAGATGATTATAGTGAGAATTGCACAATTAGAAAGTATTATAGAGGTGTCAATTTTTTTGTAGATGTGTCTATATGAAAATGCAAACATTATTGTTGGCATGTTATATTCTGGTTTTGAAGAGAAATGTGGAATCCATTTGTTAGAACATGTGGTAGTGTCATGATGCGATTTTTTTTATCCAGCAAGATTCATCATACGTCATAGGGCCGGCTCAAGCTCAAAGCTAGTAAAGACCTAGCTGTAGGCCCCATTTAGATAAAACCTCAAATTTCTGAAAATGTTTTTATATATGTAAATTGTGCTAAGGGACTGGTATGTATGATCCATAAATAACAATACGAAAGAATCACTTTAAACAGCAAACGAAGTCGAAGAGGCAAGCAAAGAGTTGATGGTGGTCAACCGAGGAGAAATCAGGCAGCGCGATCTATTGCACGAATGTTGCAACTGAAGGCTAGTATTTTCAGAGATTTTGATTTTTGAAGTCATCACAATCCCTTCCGAATTCTCTCAAAATAATCCTGACTTTTGGAATTTTTAAGGCTTCAAAGTGATATCGAAGTCTCGAACTTTCAAAGGCTGCAACTGAAGGTTAGTATTTTCTGATTTGTTGCTTTGATTGCTCTATTGTTGCGAAGAAGTTCTTGATTGTTCATTACTTGATTTACTTTATTTGTTTTGACTTTTAAAAACTGTTTGCAAACTGTTTTTTCAAAGTGATTCTTCTGATCTTGCATCAGATAAGTAATAAACTGTGATGGAACATAGACTTTTCTTGCATCTGATAGTGTTATTGTGTTAGTGACTGCTTTCATTTGTTCCTGCATTTGATAAGTGATTTGAATTGTTATTTGCATGAATTTCATTAGAAACTCTCCCAGTTTTGAATTATTCCATAATTTCAAGCAGAAAAATCTCATGAACGTTGCAATAGTATGACAAGAATGTGTTGTTTCATGTGTTTCATTTTAAATACTGTACTTTGCATGTGGAAAGATAACACAAAATTGAACCTGATTAGTCTCTTTTTCATCTTGTTCTTGAACACTCAATGGGTTATTATCAATGTTGATGTCGGTTTTGGTGTTTAATGAACAAGTATATTTTAGACATTTGGGAGTAATCATGTATGCGTTGAATATGATAAGCGTCTTATGAAACGAGTCAGACTAGAAACTGCCTACACGACCATCCACTAGAGCATTCATTAATCGTCTCTATTTGAGTTGAGTGGTTGAACTGACGACAGAATTGATGGTTTTACTTTAGCCTGATTTGGGACGTGTCTAAATGAAAAACTACGAAGTATAAAATATCAAAACTGTACATAGAAACAAAACTAGGTATTTTAATTTATGGAATATATTTTTCCAAAGTAGATGAAGTACATTTTGTACCTATGAAATTCCTTGTTACTAATATTAACACAAAAAAGGAAAATACAAAATAGTTAAGAGGCTATTTATACAACTTTCTAAAAAATATTATTAACGATTTCACTACCCTTTTCTCAAAGAAACATGCAGGTAGTAAGATGGCTTCCCTCTATTCAAATACTTGATGTTCAAATCCTATAAGATTTAGATATAGATGGTCAATGAGAGTAGTTTTAAAAAATCTAGGGTTTTAAACGCCTTGAAGCCAAGGTCGCTCAAAACCAATAGAAATGACGTTTCGCGTCCTCCTTTGTACTATTCTCTCCTCCGCCAATTAAACCCTAATTCGTCACTCATTCACAAGTTCTTGTTTCCCACGGGTTCATCTTGTTTTTCACTGCAACGTTAATTTTCACTCTAATTGGCCCATCTCCCCCCCACCAAAACCGAATGCAAAGGAGAGGATTTTCTTGACGGATGTGGATTTGAGCACTAGATTGAAGGCAACCCAATGCGAGATGAGATAATTGAGTCGTATATCAATACCCTAGCTAAGATTGTGTGCGAGTGTGAACGATATTATACACATTGTTCAATTAAAAGCTTGATTATCTCTATGATAACGTCACTTATTATTATGAAAAAGAAGATATCATGGAGGTAATCTCCCTCTGTATTGGAATTGAGTCCATTGTTCTATTATGTTTTAGCTGTCATGAGCAATGACGAAATTCAACTAAGTTTCAAAAAGATGCTATTATGCTTGTAGAGCTTGTGTCTTAAAGGTAATTGAATCTACGATCTCTCGAATCATCTTCTTCATTGATTGTAGACGAATAATATTTCATTATTTGTATCAGAACCACTTGGAGTACATTGGGAGCTCCTTGACTCTTTAAGAACAAGGATCGTGGAGGCATCTCGTCAATTAACTTAGCAGTCATGCACCTTCACACCTGGCAAAACGGTCTTGGCCCGCCCAACACTGGAGGGCCATCAAACACATGAGGAATGCAGCCTCAAGCGATGCATTATAATGCTCCTAACCAAGTAGAACGTGTATGTCGAAAGGCCAATTTGTTTCAATATAAGAAAATTGGACATTTGGTTGTCTTTTATGTTGATGACATGAGAACTATGAATAATATGTGAGGTGACAAACTAATCTGAGAATCTGATAATCATGGTAATGAAGTTATTATGATATTGTATATTTAGTAGCATCATATAATCCATTTAATGTTAATCACTACTACTTTCCATATTGCAGCTATTCACGCTGAACAAAAACAAAGAACAAAGCTACATCAAATTTTAACCAACTAAAGGAACTAAGGAGCAACTATAAACATCTACACCTGACCTATTCAGTTAGGAACTTACAACAAATACATTTGTGGTTCCATGTCTACTTTTTGTTTCAAACCAAATGCCCATTTAGAACTTTTTGTTTCTAACCAAATGATCAGAATTAATATGGTAAGGCCATGCACAAGCAGAGTCATGCTTTGTTAGGATGATAGCATCTGGTCGATAAAGCCTACAACATACTGTAGAAAAACACAAACATTGGAAAATTGTCAAGAACCCAAGTCATCATGTATGAAACAGTAACAGTAAAAGCAATTGTTGGCTAATGCGTGTTTGATTACCTTAACCTTTTTCGATCAACTTCTAGTCAGATGAACTGTCACTATCTGTATCTGCATAATAGCATCGTCAAACAGATTAGATTTAGAACACTTTAAAAGATAATCCACCAAATCCGAAAGTAATTAGTAAGATTACCACTAGAGGAGGATCCAGAATCACTGCTAGAGCTGCTTGAACTGCTGGCATTATCAAGTGTACTAGCAAGAGTCTTCTCCTCTGCTTAAAAAGAAAAAAAAAAAAAAGCACTAATTTTTAAACAATCTATACCACAGAAAACACGATTAAACATTAAATCATGTGATTCTTGAAGAATCTTACGTGTTTTATCTTCTTTCGGGGCCTTTGGAAGTGAATTTGCGAGGTCCTGCATTAACAAAACCAAATGGTCAAAACATTAATCTTTAAAATGTAAACTTTTTAAGTATGAAAGTACAAACAAGAAGACATATTATTATTCATACATTTACCACGGTCTGATTCACATCACCAGCTTCTAACCTTGCTTGTTGAGCAAGTGCAGCTTTCCTTTTATGCTTGCTCAAATTCTTTTTGTAATTAGTGACAAACCGATCAAGTTCCCAAAGAGTTTCTACATCAACACTGTCGATATCAACTTCAATCTCATCATCATGCTGAGAAAGTGAAGTGTTCTTTTTGATAATCTGGATGATATTGTCAAGCTTCTCGGAAGGTAAACTCTGAAGATTTGTACTAAGTTTTTGCTTCTCTTCATATGTCATATTCCTCTTATTTGGATCCTTGGCTTTAGGTTTCTTCGGTGCAGGTGTCCTGCTTATCGGAACAGATATAGAGGGTCTTTGAACTGCCATCACAGGGGCGCCCGTCGATTCTGGCCTGTACAGCATTCTTGAAGGAGGATGTACAAAATGAGGAGCCTTTCTTGAAGTGGGAGTAGGACTGTTTGCATCATAAATCATTCCATATCTCAAATTTGGATTAGATTCAGATTCAACAACAGCCCATCTTTCTTCAAAAATGTTTAACAACTGCTCTGCCATAGCATGTACATCATGCCCTTTTGGATTATACGTCATGGCGTTACGAAATATGAGTCTCACATCATCTGCAAAGTCCATGGGAGACTTGTAGTAGTTCTGTGCAAGACGGCTCTTAATCGTGCCCAAATCCATCGGGTGTTTAATGATGTCATGGTAATCATGAAGCCCTAGCTTCTTCGCGTTAACAGGTTCGTTAAACACCCAACCATGTTTGTGCCTCATTAACCTCTGCAGCAAATTGCTGCAACTCTTGAACACTTGATTCTTTACATTATCTGATTCCTTCGTATGCTTTCTACCACTGTTCGATTTCTGCCTCTTGTTGCTCTCAACGGGTAATCTATCCTTCCCAAGAAGAAACTCTGAGTTTCGATAGTAAGGGTTAGCCTTCGGCGTCCTCTTTTCTTTCTCCACGAAACCACTGACTCCATGGTTATCATTCCCAACAGATACAGTTAACCGCCCGAAAGGCCTCATATCACCATTTGTAACCAAACCCACTTCAGAATTTACTCTCGTCAAACCTATATCGTTAACTGAATATCGTGAATGATTGTACGCCTCATTGTCACTAACAATGGTTGAAAATGCAGTTAGCTCAGCTTCTTTATCCTCAAGCTTTTGAGCTAACCGCCGCACCCGTTCAAGCTCTGATTTCATCGTCTCTGTAAGCTCACTAATTTCATTTTTCGACTTCGCAGCTTTTAGATTAATCTTAACCAAACCATCCACCAAACTAACCACCTGTTTTATCACACCGTTTCCAGTGGGCTGTCGATTTTGATCGGAATTATCATTAGTGTGTTCAGTAGCGGTGGTGGTGACGGTGGCGGTAGCGACGGCGGCGGCGGTGGCTACGGCGGCGTTGGTGGTGGTTCGTTTAAACCTTCTGGTGTAAACTTTATCACACAGTTTACTCTTCCCTTTGCTTATTTTATCCGCATCTAATAACACTGAAGCCATACATATACTAACACCACCACCGGAGAAAAAAAGCTACAGAAATTCAAACCCTAGAGTTCCAATAAACGGAACCCTAGCATCAAATTTCCCAAATTCAAACGCTAAAATCCGATATCCTCAAAGAAATCGAAGCTAGGGTTTCAAACTAAGAAAGACCGTTCCAACTTACAAACCCTAAAATTAAAGCCCTAGGGTTTCAAATAATTGAACACCAGCATCAGATCTGGGTCGAATCACCTTTAAATCTGAATGAAAACAGAGGTAACTAGGGTTTGATGTGCAGCTAATCGTGAACAAAAGAGGGAAATGAAGTTTTTGAACAAAGATGATTAATTTGTTGCGGAATTAGGGTTTTGAGATGTTGGGGACAGAAAATCAAACAACGATTCAGAAGAAAGTAATGATTTGGAACTCTGGTGGCTCGTGATTCTTGCTGATGAAGGTGAGTTTGAAGAACACGCGCTTGTGGTTGCGACTGATCAAAGACGGTGAAGTGTTCTTTATTCCCCAACAACAAAAACAACTTGTTTACGCGGGTTTTTGCTTTTCTAGACGCGCCATCAAGTCCTTTTGCCAAAACTTTGTTGTCCGTACTTCTTTTATTTATTTATTTTTAGACAATTACGTATATCTACTCGTAAAAATTGTTAATTGTATATTTCGTGAACTCCAAATCATCTTATATATATATATCCCTTTTTTTAATTTTATTTTAGTATATATTTATTTTATTTAAAATTAGAATCATATATAACCGCTTATGAAAAATATCACATTTACCAATTTGATTTGTTTTCTAATAGATTATAGAATGGGTGTTTTACCCATGATAATTTATGATTGGTTTTTTGTCATAATTTTTTTGGTTATGTAATAAATAAAAAATTTGGTATTTGTGTTGCATTTTAATATTGTAATGAGTATACAAAAAGATGTGCAAGTACATAGTGGAACACATAGTCAAACACCGCAAAACAATTCAAACACAAACACTGAAATTTCACATTCAAATTAACAGATGTGTTGGGTAGTTATACTCATACAATGAGTGGTTACAAACTAATTAACATTAATCTATGTGGTATTTTGACTTTCCTAAAGCTCAAGAAAGGCTGTGATTTATGATGCAAACAGTCCTACTCCCACTTCAATAGATCATTTGTAATTCATTCAAATTAGTGAAATCATACGATTTGATCATTTGTTTGTGTTTGAGTTGATCTATTGGAACAAAACACCCTTCTCTATCAAATTCATCAAGAATGGTAGATGACCCTAAGATACAAATTCAATTTCACTACTAGAAATATAAACCTTTAATGACATGCACTGCGTGTTATAAAAGAGGATAGATGAAACGCTAAAGCGCATTGTAATTCATTCAAATTAGCAAAATCATACGATTTGATCAGTTGTTTATATGTTTGAGTTGATCTATTGGGACAAAACACCCTTCTCTACCAATTTCATCAAGAATGGTAGTTGAATCCTAAGATACAGATTCAATTTCACTACTAGAAATATATACCTTTAAGGACATACGATGCTTTTTATAAAAGAGGGTAGATGACACGCGGAAGCGCGTCAAGAAATGTCCTATCATAAAAGAGGATGACGTGTTAGATTATACATGTTTTTCACTACTAGTAATGTTTGTTGATGAATATGACTTTATGAAGTGGTATCCAAGCTTTCAATTTCAACATGTTTTTTATCGGATATCAATCAAATACATTAGAGTTTTAATTAAATTATTTCTTTATCATTTGTGATAGAAATAAGCATGCAAAATTATACAAGGAAAATAAGAATCATATACAATAGTTTCTTACTTAAAGCTCCATACTTGCAAGTAATCTAACATATAAAACATGCATAATTTAAATCCCATCAAATTGTAACTTTTAAGAAAAAATAAAGCTCGACCCATACTCGACTAAATACGAGAAAATTAAATGACAATAGCCATGCATTCATGACATGGCAAGATGCATAACTCATCATAAATACACAAACATAATACATATAAACTACGTATCCTTAATAACAACTAAGAACTCCTCACGAATGTAAATGACAATAACCATGCCTTCGTGACACTACAAGATGCACAACTCATTATACATACATAAATTGAGGCGGATCGACTGATGTATCCTTAATAGCAGCTATGAATCCCTCACATCCATAGGATATAAGCTTTTGAGATTAGAAGCAAAGATGATCTTGAGAGATTTATGCGGTTAACTCCTCTGATAAACTACATGGGTATGTAATTAGTTAGACTTACCAAATCACTTTAGCTTTCAATACATGACTACATACTCAGGGTACCCATGTACTTATGATCTTCATAATTATACATGTTTATGCTTTCACACGTCTACATGCCTTTATTGTGTTCTTTAGCTGGACGCATTAAGGCATTTTTTATTACCAAGTCATGTGTTTATGAAATCTTTGATATTTCTCTTAAGATTCTTGAATTGAATTATTTCTTTATCATTTATGGTCAAAATAAACATATAGAATTTATATAAGGCAAATAAGCATTATATACAATAGTTTCTTACTTAAAACCTCCATACTTACAAGTAATTTAACATATAAAACAGCGATAAATTTAAAGCATATTAAATTGTCACCTCTAAGAAAAATAAAGCTTGTCCGACACTCGACTAATTATAAGGAATTTAATGACAATAGGCATGCCTTCATGATATTACAAGATGCATAACTCATCATACATACATAAATAAATATAGGCGTATCCACTAATGTACCCTTAATAATCGCTAAGAATCCCTTATATTCACGGGATATAAGTTTTTGTGTTTTAAAAACTAAGATGATTTTTTTGAGACTTTCGAGTTTAAGTTCCTTGGTGATAAACTAGTTGAGGATTCGTAGGATCACATAACTCTAAATTTTGATGATAATCAAAATAACAAATTTGAATTGTTTAATTTTTTTGTCAAATAATTCATACTTATTTTATGCTTCATGCATACATATACGAAGATCATGTAAAACCATCAAACTAGTTTGTTCATATACATGCTGATTTTGTACCGGTTATTTAGGGGTGTTCAAAGTGAGATATATTGAAATTTCGGATATCCGACAATTTTGGATAGTGGAAATCACTATCCGTATCCGAAATTTCGGATACGCATACGGATAGTGATTCAGATATCTGAAGTTATTTTTTAATTATTTTTATTTTTTAGTTTTTTTACAATAATTAGACATATGCTATTATAAAAATAATATAAAAAATCAACTCATATCATAAAAGTCCCAATATACAATAAAAAATCTCAATCTAAAAAAAATATGTTTAAAGTTTAAAAAAATAAAAAAAAATAATTTTAGTTTTCGGATAATCGGATATCCGAATTTCCAAAACTTTTGAAAATCACTATCCGAATCCGAATTTTCGGATATCCGAAATTCGGATATCCAAAAATTCGGAAATTTCGGATTCGGATTTTCTTATCGGATTCTCGGAGTCGGATATTTTTTAATATCTCTACGTTTATCTACACACATATTGATTATATTATCTACACTTGTGCCGGTTCTATACATAAATGAAAAATCAGACAAAATTGTTCATATATTTCTTTTTTGAATTTTAAGAGAAAGGACAGATAAGCTATTCCATTATATTTGTATTTATAATTACTTTTAAACCTTTTAATAAAATATATAGCTTATTTACAAATTTTATAAATTCTCATGATAATTTATATGCTACTTAAATTTCATCCCAATTACATACACACGTACAGAGACACGAAAGCCTAGACTTTGCATCACATATTTCTTCGTGAGTTCGTGATGATGATGTTTGCTATATGTGTAAGTTTTTTTTTTTTTTTTCACGTTAAAATCACTTTACTTTAAACTTTAGAGACCAATAATACTAAAGCGTGTCGTATACTATAGTTATAAAGGACTAGATTGTAACCCGCATCTTGCGGCGTGGTCTCGAGCAAGGCTATAATTCTCTTTTTATTATTTATAGTTGTAAGCTGATGTATATATTTTAAAACATGAAATAACAAAAAAAAAAAAAAAAAAAAAAAAAAAAAAAAAAAAAAAAAAAAAAAAAAAAAAAAAAAAAAAAAATTAATAATAAAACAAGAAAAAAAAACAGCAAAGAAAAAAGAGAAAATACGAAAATAATTTTAAAAAATGATAATAAAACGAACCAAATGAAACCGGAGCAAGATTTGAACCCAAGTATAAGGGGATGAAGGCTACGTGCCTTACTTAGTAAGTTGGAGCTCCGTTTTGTTGTTTATTATTGCCCCATATATTCATAATTACAATAATAAAGGGGGTAAAAAATAAAAAAAAAGTGACCATTCACCACATACCATGTTGCACCGTCGTTTAAAAAACCCAATGTGAACTAAGAACTATAGATCTCTTTTTTAATTATATTAATAGTTATAATTTTTTTTTAATGACCAACGAATATTTTAAACCCGTCAACCCAGGTAAATCTAATGACAAAACGCTACCCACGCTCGCGAACACAGACAACACTGGTAACCCGGCCCGCCCAGCAATCCAGGGGAAACTCACCACCCGAAGGCCCACTGTGATAAACCTCTGGCCCACTTGAAGCATATTGCACAAGTGATACTCGAACCCATGACCTTCACTTTGAAAAGTCATGAGTGGCTCATCCCAAACCAATTGATCTAAGGCTCATTTACTATATATTGTTATAATAATTTCGATCAAAAGTACTTACTAAAACAAGAAGTCTGTTGCTCATCCATTTCACAAAGTTTAATATTACGTAAACTAGTCGGTTTTCATAAATAACTAGACTATAAACAGATATATATCACGAATTATAGCAATAAAAACATTAAACGGTTAGTAATGAACAATCTCAAACAAAATCAAGTCATTAGTTTTATCTTCAATAAATGATAAACCTGAAAATTATGAAATATTAAATTTTAGAAATATCTATACAGATCAATAAAATTTATTACAAATAATGAAGAAAATTTTTAAAATTTTAAAATATAAAATAAACATATTAATTCAAATGTAAAAATCTAAATAAGTACAATTTAAGTAATATATATTATTTAATAATGAGAGGAACATGAGAAAAAGAATCCTAGGCTTATAGAATTGTGACACATATCATGACTATTTACTTATTTATTACATACTAATTTGATTAATCGGAGAAATTTTATCTCTCCACTATCTATAAGTTCAAATGTATATGTGGTCAATTTTGAGTTAGCAATTAAGATTTCAACTCCAATTCTTTTTTATTTTTCCGAATGCGATATATACTTCTCGTGTAGTTTTTGTTTGCTCAACCCTATAATGGCTTTATTGAACATCTTATTCTAATAGATATTTTTCAACCACATAGGTTTCTACTTTAATTTTCATTCTTCTAGATGAATTTTTCTTTTAATCGTTGAACCTTGTTCTTTTTAGAGCAATCACTTAATTCATGCTCGAGCTTAGCATGTTTGCGGGTTTAGCTAGAGAGTTAGTAGGCAACAAATTAAAAGTGCCCCCTAGAAGCAAGTCATGCATTGCAAAAAATTGTGCTTGATGTAAAATTTAGCAAAGTAAATGAAACAATAATGAAACGAAAAAAAGGCAATATATAGTTGTATACATTTCCATTCAAAATGTTGCTTAAATTAGAAATTTTTTTTTAGAAATGATGATGAGGATCCGGACCTCCAGGGGCGAGTCTTGCGGGAAGTTTTTCAGACATGGCCCTCCTCCAGTAATATTGTAGTGCCCGCTCATCAAACCCATGTTTATGCAACATGCTACGTGAATCTATTTTGATATTTATATCAACGGAAAGCCTATTTGATGAACTTACGCCTTGCAAATATGATACACATATCGAAAGAACTAGCAACATGCAAAGTGTGAATTTGGAAAGACTAGCCATAGTGCCGGAATGGGATGGTTGGACAATCAAAATGAGCCGTTTATATAGAGGAGTATGGTGCATGAGACAAAGTTGGTTAGTGGAACTAAGATGTTAACTTTTTCTCGTGCGTTTAATGTTAATGCTTAATGGAAAAGTAAAAAGAAAAAGAAAAATTTTGGTGAACTAAATTTGGAAATGGACAAAAAGGATATTGGGACCATGAATGTTGAAAATTTTTATACGTTAATAATGAAAACATTAGTTGCATACTTGCATATGGTGACTTTTTATATATACTACCTTTAATAAAATTATATATTACACGTGTTAAATAAATAAAATATTAAATAAAATAAAAATTTATTAATTATAAAATGATATTTTAAGATCACATATAATTGGAATTACATATAAGTAATGACTATAAATAGTATAATAATGATATAAACTTTTTTATTTTTTTTTTGTTTTTCCAAAAAATTAATTAAATATTTTATTTCAAAACAAACAGTTTTAAAAAATATCATTTTAAAAAAATTTTCTTACTATAAATCCCAATTTTAATTATTTTTTACTTTTAAAAATTTTACTTTTTAAAAAGACTAATTTAAAATATTTTGTATTTTAAAAAAAAAAGTTTGATGTTTTAGAAAAAAATTATTTTTATATAAATTTATTTATTTAGAAATAACATTAATAAAAATATTTCTTTCATAATTATAAAAATTATTTTTAATCTAAAAAAGAATTAAATAATATTATTAGTAATTAATATAGTGATCTAATATGCGATAAAAGTGGTAAAAATTTTGATAAGTAAAAATATAGTGTTGTCACGTATCAGCTTTAGTTATTTTTTCATTAAAATAGGAAGATGTGTGAGTTTATATATATAAAATATTGTGTGTATATTATATATAGGGGCCTGTTAGTATAACAAGTATGATTTTTGTGTGAAGCGTACGAAGTCATCAGGGCGTAACACATGTTTTTTGGCGTAAGGGTAGTTTTGTACGCACTACAAGTACGCATATAAGGTATATAATTACATACGTTATATCTATTGTTACGCAAGTTATTTTTATTATCAAGCAATATAAAATTAATAATGTTATAAAAAATAATTACGTAAGTTATATTTATAATTAAGCAAATTATATGATAATTACGCAAGTTATATTTATAATTACATAAATTATATGATAATTACGCAAGTTATGCTTATAATTGCACTATTAATAATCATGCAAGTTATACGCACAACACATAGAAAATTTTAAAATAGTGTTTATTTTTTTAAAAAAATATAGCAATATTATACTAATTTTAATCTTGTTATTAAAATATAAAGATTACATGCCGAACAAACATCTTATGAAGATTGCATTAATTATATTTAGTATTTTTTTTCATTTGGTTCCAATTTTTAAATGCTAAATGAAAAATATAGTAGGTGAAAATTATATTAAATATAAAAATTGACCACCAAATAGAAGGTGTTTTCGACTGGCCACGGGTTTTCCCCATCTTGACTCTGTTTGCCCTAAAATCATGAGAACCAAAGTGCTAATTTACGATAACTCAATAATATTATAATTGTAGCATGAAATTATATGTTTTTATACAAACATAGAACTATAAAAATTTTATAATGGAACTGAGTTATTTATAATAACACTTTAGTTCTTACAGTTTTTACTGAAAAACATGGTTTGTATCATAACCATCCGTTGTATGTATATATATGTATGTGCATATATAGGGGACTCAAATAACAACGTTATATCTTTTAATAATAACAATAATTAATATTTAGAATTATTCGTATTCATTGATTCATTGAGTAATTATATGTTTAAATCGTAAATTAAATATGAGTATTTAGTGTGTTTAAAATGTTTTTAAACATAAAGTTAATTTGGATAGTTAGTGTGTGACCGATTTGAATGATTTGCTAACAACAATATTCAGATATTTAGTGTCTTGGGCATACAAGTTTAATATATTCTACACTTTGTAATCACATGTGAACTACCATGGTTCACATATAGTGAACTACTATGTTTTTCATATGTGAAAGATAATGCACATGATTTACAACATTCTTGCCCTTGTTTGAATGATTTATATTATTCATATTATTGTTAACTATTATTAACTATGACATCACACTTTCACGACCACCGGTCGCCTTCTACCCCTCCGAACAGCCTCCCACCATCTCCTTGACCACAGTCACCACCACCTACCACTTCCCTACCAATATTAACATATCTTTATTTCCTTTCTAGGGTTACTTAAAACGTTTTACTAAAATCTTATGGTGCCTCTATAGGTATCAATTGGTTATATCCAATAATACTAGAGATAATCCGATTATATCCTATAATTCTAGAGATTATCTTGATTTCTATAGGGCTAAGGTTTGTTGATCGTACCTTTATCATGAAATTTAGGTTTCAAAATGGATGACGGTTTGAAGGAGAGAAAAGCGATGGGGATTAAAAAGGTAACAAAAAGAGCTTATAGGGTTCAAAACTACAGACCGTAACTAATATTTATTGTTTTAGAGAGATGTTGCATTATCTTGATATATATGATTAATCATTCTCTTTGGTTAGGGTTTCCTCTTCTTTACTGCTTCATTTTTCTTCATCCGTATTAAATTTAGAAGTAGGTTTCATGTGAGGGCTCAAGAAATGGGGAATTCATCGGTGGACATGCAATTAAAAACGAGGAAGGTGTTCATTAATAGTTCATAGAATGGGGTGGAGTGATAGTGTTCGGGATGTTAGAGGCGATAATGATATTTATGGAGTGAAAGTTGGCATTAACTGTATTAGGTAAATTAGATGAATTACAACAAAAAATATAGATTCAAGTACAAGATTAGATAATGTGTGAGTTAGCTCTTAAAAAAAATAAGTTGGAACAAAATAACTTTTATTAATAAAAAAAATTAACTCAAACTTCCTTAATATGAGTCAAAGTTAATTCTTTATTCCTTACATACCAGTATACCACAATAAACACATGAATTCTTTTTAATAATATATGATTATAATAAATATTTAATATATCTTACAGAAAAAAATCAAACTCAAAATGATATGTTTATGCGGGCACGAAACAAATATATATAACTATACATAACATAATTTGTGTGGTATTAAAACTATACCAAGTTAATTTATAAACAATATTTAATATCATAAACCTAAAACTATGAGAGAGATTTTATATCTTTTCGAACAATTTTTTTTATGTATTTCTAAAACTCACTAGCATAAAACTAGCTGGAACCCAACACTGAATACATAGCAAAACAAAACATTACCACATGATGTCGCATGTATCAAACATGTTTTTGTTGGAACTTTGTATGAAATAAACCATGCGGAATTTGTCCCACGTTGGTAGCAAGAGAATAATAGCTTTTTTAGTATAAGTTCTAGTTCTAGGAGTTTATCAAAATGAATGGGCTTGGCATATGATGTTGGGTTAGACTAATCACATTTGAATTAATATAATTTAATGGTAGCAAGAACTTTATAGCTCTTTTATATATGTCTTAGTTCCGGCGAATTAAACTAATTTTAATTCTTAATTACAAAACTTAACAGTTAATTGTAAAATAGTTAATTAACTATTATATGATCTGCTCCTATTATTGATACGTTGATCGGATAATCAACACCAGAGAAACACTTGCAGATTCATTTTTGAAGATGGGAACATAGAGAGTTTCGATAGAATCCAGAGCATCATCTACCTTGGTTGATTGTTGTATTCTCAAGACAGATCCCTACGCTAGAAATTCTGTCTTAGAACACTACTCGCACGCCTCAATCATCTTATTTGCGTAGCCAAATTCTTGCGTGTTCTTCAAATCACGTACGCTACTACTGTAATTCATTTGGTTTATCAAATTCTGTCTGACTTCCGACAAAGAACTCGTACTTAGTGATGTTTAACATGTACCTAAACTTACTAAGAATCTGATTTCTAGTCCGGTTCATAGTTGGATTTAAACTTGTATTTGAGTTTGGAAAATTTGTACTCACTAAGGGTGGGGTTTATGTTGAAAAGTGATTCCTTAGTGAAGGGCTCTTCAAAGTTAGTGTCTTACCTTTGTACTATGGTGTTGAAATACCAATCAATAGTGATGTAACCAATGCTAATGTTGAAATATGAAGAAATAGATATGCCTAGCTATTTTAGTCTATGGGTAAAGGATCTAGTTGATAGATTAAGCACCGTAGAGCGATCGGGTGTTAACCGATGGTAGTAGGTTCGAATCCTAATTGAGGTGATTTGAAAATCACTATCAACACCCAGGTGTTAATGGGCAATGATAGCTGCTTCTATGTAATGTTGGATGCTTCCTTTTTATGGCACTCTCGATTGGGACATGTTAATTTTAGCTCCATTTAAAGAATGATAAAACTTGGCATCTTACCAAAATGTTCCTTTGATAAAACTAAGAAATATGAGGTCCGTGTAGAATCAAAATTTCTCTCAACACCCTCATAAATCTATGTAAAAATCAAATGAAATCTTAGGTTTAATTCACTTTGATTATATGATTTTAGAGCAACACCTATAAGAGGCCGGAGGAACCAATTATTATATATCTTTTATAGATGATCGCAGTAAGCATTACTATATTTACTTGTTGAATACTAAGGATGAAGCACTAAATTCTTTTAAGAATTTTAGGTTGAAATCCAGCTTAATAAAAAGATCAAATTCTAAGATCAGATCGAGGAGGAAAATATGAGTCCAAAGACTTTGCTAAATTTTGTTATACACATGGTATTATACATAAAAAAAACTGCTCCATACACTCCTTAATAGGGATGCAAACGAACTGAACGTTTACCGAACGGTTCGTGAACGGTTCGGCGGGAAGTTCGTTTATGTTCGTTGGTTTAGTAAATGAACGAACATGAACAAGATAATTTCGTTTGTTTAGTTAAACGAACGAACATGAACACAAGTCGTGTTCATTCATTTATGTTCGTGAACGTTCGATAATATGTTCGTTAATGTTCGTTCGTGAGCGTTTGATAATGTGTTCGTTTATGTTCGTTAATGTGTTCAATTATGTTCTTAATTTTTGTTTTATTTATTTTTATGACAATTATGTTGAAGTGTTTTGGGATATTTATGTTACGTGTATTATTTATTTTTGGTAAATTTTATTATAAAAATGTTGATATTATTTTAAAATGATTATGAGATCATTTGTACTCGTTTGTGTTCATAGACTTCTTTATGTTCGTTATGTTCATGAACATTTGTTTGTTTTCGTTTGATCTTATTTGTGTTCGTTTGTGTTCGGTAAGTGTTCGTGAACAGTTTATGAACATGTTCATTTCCTTAATGAACGAACACGAACAAAGAAACCCGTTCGGTAAGTGTTCGTGAACAGTTCATGAACAAATTTATTTCTTAATAAACGAACACGAACAAGGCCTAGTCCGTGTTCGTTTAGTTTGTTTGTAGCCCTACTCCTTAACAAAATGAAGTGGCTAAAAGGGAAAATAAAACATTGAGAAACATGAACAATTCAATGTTAATCAGTTTTGGAGCACCATATAATCTCTGGGGGAAGCATGCCTCGCAACAAATGCAATACTTAATAGATTTTCACATAAAGAGAGTGATAAATTACCCTATCATAGGTGGAAAGGGAGGTTACCCTCTTACAAAAGGATGAAAGTGTGGGGTTATCTTGCTAAGGTACATATATCTCTGCCCAAGAGGACTTCTTGGATAACAATTTATTGATTGTATCTCTCTTGACCCTGTCATAAATAGTGCAGCTTATTGGTTCCTAGTGTATAAATCACATATTGAAGATATCCATAATAATACAATTATGAAATATGAAGAAGCTGAGTTTGAAAACAATTTTCCTTACAAAGATAAAGGAAAAAAAGCTTCATGCTCGAAGACAAGGCCTTTTGATGATGGAATGTAGAAATCCATTCTTGACAAAGCTTACCTTCAAATAAAAAGAGTTTCTCTAAGAAGTAAGAATATCACTTTGAACCTAGAAAAAGTAAACGAGGAAATATAACCAAATACTATGGACCTGATTTTATGACCTTCGTTATAATAATGAACCACAAACATACCCTAGCTATGGAATTTGTTGAAGCTCCTTACTAGAAAGGGGCGATTAAAACTGATACCGAGTCCATTGTACATAATAATACTTGAAAAATAGTACATTTACCACCTGGACAAAAACTAGTTGGACACAAATGGATATTCAAGAAGAGGTTAAGATCTGATGGTACTATAGAGAAATATAAAGCTCGTTTAGTAGCCAAAGGGTACCATCAAAAGAAAGGTCAAGACTTCTTTGATACCTACTCATCTATTACAAGAATAATGTCAATATGAACATTGATAACAATAGCTTTCATTAATAATTTGTAAATACACCAAATGAATGTGAAAACTACATTCATAAATGGTGAATGTCACATATAACCGGCGACGGAATGCGTCAAGGCATGTAGATTGTCCATAACACTTGACATTATTAAAGTGATGATTTAATTAATCAATCCAATTACATAAGTCTTACAAAGAAACCATAAATTGTTCAAACAAACATAACATAAATTAAAGTTTAATTTATTAAGTCCACAAGCATCCTAAATGTCATAAACTTGTAGCCATCTAAAGCAACATTCATAATGCATGTATAAAACAAATGTCAACTAACAAGTTGGTGAGTAAACATAAGTTTTGTTAAATAAGCTATATTTAAAACACGATTGAAGAGTCAAAGTATGAATTCAAGCAAGTATGACTAAAGCAAATGTATTGATCAAACCTTTGTTGACAAGTGTACTTAACCAACAACTTAGACTTAGAATATCGATTTTGATATCTAAATGTCATCTGAAATGACCCATTTGGGAAGGTGTCAAACCAATAGATCTATCATCGTTACCTTAGGCTTTAGAAAGTTAATGCTTACATGCTAGCAAGTAAGTAAGCAAGACCGACCATCATATGAAAGATTAATCCAACAAGTTTATCATGAAAGCATAGAATACACACAAAACTTAATTGAATTATATGATTTGCAAGAAATATTAAGAATTGAATACATATTACATGTCACATCCAAAAAACATAAAAAGAAAAAAGACTTTGAATACTCATATTAAGTTCTTGAGTATGAGTTGTATTTATGACTTGATTAATGAAAATGGTGAGGACCTAAATTTGCATGATATTATGTATTAGAATTTATGTTTAAGGTTATGGTTAATGGTATTGATCATAGTAATGAAGGAATCAAAAGCAAAGAAAAAGAAAGGTTGTTGCAAGATCTAAACAAATTTGGACATATACATTGTAATATTTTCATATGATAATTAAAATTATTAAACCTTACGTAGAAATTTGAAACTCTATAATGTACTCTTTTAGGATGTTACGAAGAACATTTGTTTATAAAAGTTTTTCAAATTCACCATAAAAGCTGATCAAAACAGTAGTGTAAAGTAGAAGGTGCAAATTTGCGCATTTACATTGTAGAGGCTGTTGTGGTGTCGTCTAACTAAATTAGAAGTCGTGTGAACTATGATTGGAAAGATAAGTTGATAAGATTGTTCATGGATTCTAAGTTTGTTAATTTTTGATTTATTTGACCAAGCTAGAGTCATTTGAAGTTGTAACAGATTCTATCCAAAATTAAGGATAACACTTATGTGCACTTTTAGGGTTTTAAAAATAATAAACGCGTATAATAAATTTTTTTGAGCATATATATGATAATAGGGGGGGTTATAATTAAAGAAAAACAGGTGGTAAGTTGCTTTGAATTATTTAGAAATCAAAAGAATAATAAAAACACTGAAAGAAGAATACGATTACTAACTTAATAATGACGAACTAACTTGAAAAATTTAAAGGCTTTAATGTAGGGTTGGGGTTGAAAGTTTGTTGAGATTATATATAGGGTGAAAAAAGAACTCTGTTGCAAGTTGAGAAGAAGAATTGATGCAAGAGAATGGTGAGACAAATGTTATTATTTATAGGTGGGGAAATATGGGTTATGGATAAGAAAGTTTCATGAGCACAATTTAGGTTGGGAGGGTATAAGTGATTTGTAAATGAGATAAAAAAAAGAGAGGGCTTTGGTATTTTAAATTTTATAAAAATGGTGAAATGTTTATAAAATTAGTTTTATCAAAATGTTGTATTAAAGTTGTAAAATTAGAGATTTTTTGAAGGATTTTAAGGACTTTAAAATAGTTAGCATTTTTTATAAAGGGTATCTTACTTATAAACTTTTATAAAAATATTATGACTAAATATTTATATAAATCTACTGATTGGATTCCATAAAAGTTTATTTTTATTACACATGTACACAAAGATAGCACATGTATACTTTTATATGAATTTAAGAACTTTAATAATAAAATGAACTTCAGAAATTTTATAAATATTTAAAAACTTTATGATATTACTAATTTAGGCTTCTAATCACCATCATCAAGTCATATGAATATTTTTCATATGAACATTAAGGCATACATTGTCTTGGTAATGACACAAGTAATGTTATAAAACATAAAGTGGTAATACTAATGAATGCAGCTATTATAGAAACTCGGGTATAGCATGTGTATGACTATAAGTTATCATGTTTAATAGTATGTATGATAAAACAAATAAAATAACGTAAAATTCTAGATGTTTTATTGCATAAACAATAAATAAAAATAAATTGACTTACAAACATGAATAGGGTTGGGGGGGGGGGGGGGGGGGGGGGGGGTTCATAGTGAATTGGATGAAGTAATATATATGAATAAGCCTGAAGGGTTTGTGGTAAAAGATCAAGAAAATAAAGTCTGCAGGTTAGTCAAATCACTCTATGGACCGAAACATGGTCCAAAACAATGACATGAGAAGTTTGACAATACATCAATTTCTAATGGATTTAGTATAAATGAATATGATAATTGTGTTATGTCAAACAATACAAAAATGCCTATGTAATCATATGTTTGTATGTGGGAGGATATGCTCATACTTGGTACGAGTTTAGATGTTATAAATCAAACAAAAAGAATGCTACATTCCTCCTTTTCCATGAAGGACATAGAATTAGCAAACGTAATCCTTGGGATAAAAGTTCAAATAAATTCAGAAGAATGTACTCTTACACAATCCTATTATATTGAAAGCGTACTTAAGAAATTTGGACACTATAATGACAAGCCGATTGTTACCTCATTTTATCCTTCTAGCTAACTTAATAAGAATCAATGTGATAATGTAGCTCAATTAGAATACACCAAAGTACTTGAAAGCTTGATGTACATTATGAATTGTACTAGAACGAATTAGGGATGTAGTGTCAGTAGATTGAGTAGATACTCTCATAACCCTAGGAAAAATCATTGGTATTCATTAGTAAGAGTGCTTAGATATCTAAAGCATACAATGAATTATGGGTTGCACTAAACAAGATATTCGCATAGCCAAAATATCGTTTTTCTTCAAATCCAGTACGCTACTATTGTAATTCGTTTGGTTTATGCAATTGCTAATTAGATGTTATATATATATATATATATATAATTATTTCTGTATATATAATTAGATGTTATATATATATATATAATTAGATGTTATAAGGGATGGTTCAAATGTAAAACAAGAGAAATTGTGTAAACCAATAAACCAAATCTTCACCTTTGATTTACGAGATCAATGACTCATATTTGTTTGACTTTTTGTACACGTGTTCCAATAAAAGTACAACTTTTTATTATTTTATAAAAAAAAATATGAGCCATTGATATTCATGAATCAAAGGTGAAGATTTGGTTTATTGGTTTACATAATTTCTTTTGGTTTTCATTTGAACCCAATCCAGATGTTATATATATATATATATATATATATATATATATATATATATATATATATATATATATACATACAATATAATTATTTCTGTATGTAACTTTGTCATAACAGTTTTTAACCTCTAAATATATATTGACATATATAATATAATCACAAATAAATTAAAAAATCTTTCGTATTATTTTGTGTGATGTGTTTTTAGTATTAGTATTAAAATATATATATAATATGGTTACAAATAAAGAACATCTTACAGTAACATAAATAAAGTGGTGTAACTTTTAATCACTAATCTAGTCACCATTCCTTGTTTTCTTTAATATTTGGGAATATTTTATACACATAAGACATAATACCCTTTATTGATGTCGTTTATATGATTTTATTGTCATTTTCAACTAAGTAGTATTGTCGTTTTGGATGATGCCAAGCTTTGTATTGCTTGTTCACCTTTAATGAAGTTCTTTTTCTTTTTCAAACAATTTAATATACACACACAAATATACATACACACTCTAGTGGGTAACCTATGCTTCATGATGAGGTATACTGTATACTCGCTCATGCATACATAGAGATATATTATTGAAAACTTAAATCGAAAAAGAAAAAAAAAAACCGCACATGCATTTGTCAAAAAGTTATAAATTTGATGGTTTTGTTAAACTTGCACATTTTGAGTTTTGTACTTATTTTGTAATTTTTACAAGTTTTATGCTCTATTTTTATAAGTTTCGGATATGAAACGGCAAACTTATTTTGATAGAAAATGATTTGTATAGTTTAACTTTTAATCACAAATCTTAGAGTTGATAAATCTTTTAACACAATAATAAACACACCGAAAGATATATTTCAACAATGAGTTAACAATATTTTATTTCTTAAATACTATTTTTTGTATTTTAAACAAATCATTTTGTATATTATTTAGTTACAATTTTGAATTATTTTTTAAACTGTCATCTTTTTTCAAGTTGTATTTATTGTATTTTTAGGTATTGTATTGTTTATATATAATTTATATGTCCATGTAATATATATTAATAAATTCATATACTATATATACATATCATATATATAAGAATGAAAGAATGACAAGATTGTCATTTTACATTAAATCTTAAGACACTTAACACATTTAATAATGCTCTATGCAATAATTCTTATCTTTTCACATTTAATAAACTTATTCTAATTAATATATCATTTAATTCATCTATAAAATATAATAAATGATGAAATCAAAAATAACAAACCAACAAAAAGAAGGTTGTTGAAAGATTTCTTCAAGGATTTTTTTAAATCTCTCTAATCAACAAACAATAATCATAGTGCGGAAACACATGATTAATGCTATGATATCAATGTATGAATGTGTATGATTGTGTGATTGCTAGTTTTTGAATGCTTGAATGATAATAAATGCTTGTTTGTATTGATTGTTCAAAAGCTTACAAAGGATTAGGGTATCATGCTATTTATAGCCTATACAAAAGCTATATATAATTACTAAGATACCCTTATGTAAACGAAAATTACATAAATAATCCTAAGTCTATAAGTCGTCCGCTGTGGATGATAGACTTTCCGCTGTGGAGTCTAAGCCATCCGCTGTGGAGAGGAATAAGCTGTCCGTTGTGTCTTGGATGTTGTCCGCTGTGAACACTTTGTATGTTTGTCTTGATAGTCGTCCGTTGTGGAATGTTCATCCATTGTGGATTGAACATCCGCTGTGGAGTTGATCAACAGCTGTGGACTTTTGTTCATCCGTTGTGTATGCTTGTTCATCCGCTGTAGACACTTGGAGCTTTTCTTCATCCGTTGCAGCCTCTTAGTCATCCGTTGTGGGCATGTCTTCATCCGCTGCCGACACTTAGCGAAAAATTTCTTTTATCTACAAACCTGAAAAAGAAATTTAAGCAAAATTAGTGTATGTTATGAATGTTAATGATGCTAATGTGTTAGTTAATGATTGTTTGAATGTTAGAACACATTATGTTTGATTATGACAAACGTTATCCTTTTAATGCACTTGTTGAGTCCAACAATAAAAGAAGGTTTTTTTGCCACTTGTCATTCTCTTAAACAACCTTTTTGACACATGTCATTCATTTAGAAATCATAAATTAATTTTCCCTTCAAAAGGGTATTATAGTAATTTCAACACTCAAACAAATTTCTCTCTATTAATAAAAATCAATTTTATTAATTGATATATTTTTCTCTTTCATCTAGATTTTTTAAAATCAAGCTATGTTCTTAAAATTAAACTTTATTATGAAAATTAAAAATCATTTTTTTAAATTAAAATAGAAATAATAAAAAAACAAAATTTTTATATAATATAAAATTTTCTAAAACAGTAAACATTTTTGAAACATAATATTTTAAATCGCTTCTTTAAAAAAAATATATAAAAAATATGAAAATTTCTAAAAGTAGTTTTTATTAAAACAACCAAAATAATTAAGAAACCAAGTTTTTAATATACAAGATTTTTATAAACAATAAAATTTTTATAAATAAATATTAAAACAAATGTTTAAAAATGAAACTATTAATGTAAGAGAGTTAAAAAAAATAGTATAAATGTTTTATTTCTTGAACTATTATGTATATATAATTTTAATCATATCTTAACTTAAAATAACGTAGTGTAATTATTCGTGTTTACTGCTAACTATAATACGTTTAATAAATGGGTTTTTAGCCTATCTGTTTATCTATATATCTATTTATCTATATCAAAGAAAAATCTAAAATAAGACTTGATACAATCGTAAATTTTATCATACTAACTTTTTTATTTCTCTTTATCATTACTAATAATATTAATCATACCATTTTCATATTAAAAATTATATAATTTAATAAATTAAAACCTATTTTTTTTATTAAAAACACACTTTTTAAAAACAAAAGTTTTATAAAATACAGAATACAATAAACTTTTTTAAAAATAAATTTATTTTTTTAAAACAACATATTTAAAACCCACATTTTTATAAAATAAAAGTTAAAAAAAATATATTATTGTTTATTTACTTAAAACTATTCGTATGTAATTATAATCATATTTTATCTTTAAACATAATTTATAATTCATAAATTTTTATTACTAATTATTTAGTATTTTATTTATTCAACACGTGTAATACACGGGGTACTAACCTAGTTAATCAAATATTATCTTGTTTTTAATACTTTAAAGAGTAAAATGTTATTTTCTTCCCTAACCTTTTGTTCAATTTACCATTTCAATTCAAATTTTTTTTTTGCCATTTCAGTCACTTTAGTTTATCAAATATTGTCATTTTCATTTACTCTAGTAACACCGTTAAAACTCCGTTAAATATGATGGTATTTTAGTCTTTTTCAACACCATAATTATCCAATTAAAACAAATTAATCAATTAATATTCAATTAAAACTAAAAAACACATGACAAACTAGTGAGACCAAACTTTTCGATTTATAATCTTCAATTAACCCTAACCCATGTTGTTCGATTGAGGTATGCCGTGGGATTTCAATTAATTTTCACGTTTTGTTCAAACGTGTACTTTTATTTGATTGAGTTATGCTGTGAGATTGAGGTTTGTTGTCTCTACTATTGTCACGTTTAAACGTGAAAGTAGCAGAACTCAATAAAACAAAACGTGACAACAGTATACCTCATTTGAACAATATTACACGTTCAAATAAAACGTGAATATTAATTGAAATCGCATAACAGATCTTAATTAAACAACATGTGTTAGAATTAATCGAAGATTTTAAATCGAAGCGACTGGTCTCATGAGTCACTTCATGTGTTCTTTAGTTTTAATTGAATAATAATTGGTTAATTTGTTTTAATTGAGTAATTAGGGTATTGAAAAGACTAAAATATCCTAATATTTAATGTAGATCTTAACGGAGTTAGTGGAATGAATGGAAATGACAACATTTGGTAAACTATAGTGACTGAAATGACAAAAAAATAGTTTTTGGATTGTAATGACAAATTTAACGAAACTTTAGAGACGAAAATAACATTTTACTCTACTTTAAATTAACATTTAAATTTGTATTATATTCTTATAACTACACATTATTTGTATTAAGTATTATCTTATTTAAATAGTTAAGTATATAATTACTAAATATATTCATAGTTATAATAATTAGAGTAAAATACACGGATGGTCCCTGTGGTTTAGTCAAAATTTTGGATTTGCTACTTAAAGTTTAAAAACTATGAAAATAGTCCCTAATGTTATATTTATCTTTCATAAATGGTCCCTACTCTGTTAATTCCATTAGTGATGTTAATTTTTTTGAAATGACTATTTTACTTGTAGGGATCATTAATGTAATTTATATTTTATTTTAAGTTTTTTAATTATAAATATGATTTTAGAAATGTCTTTTTTTATGTTTGGTTTATAAAAGGTTTTTAAACCTTTTGATTTTTAAATGTCTTTCTTAATCCTTTTCTATTTTTAACGGTATTTTAAATAACTTTGTCTTTCTTAAAATCATCTGCTTTTAAATGTAATTTTTGAAATTATTTATTTTATAGATATTATTTTTAAAAGTGTTTGTTTATTAAAAAAGTATATTCAAAAAGATGTTTAAAATTGAAGTGGTTTAAAAAGATGTTTAAATTTTGTGAATTTTTTTAATTATGTTATAAAAAATGAATTAAAAAAAAAGTTTAGAAAACCAACTAGTTAAAAAACGTTTAAAAATCAAATAGTTTTAAAAATGACGTTTAGAAAACAAACGTTTTGAAAACCAAAACATGTTGATTAAAAATATTTTATTTGTGTATTTAAAACTTATTTTATTAAATAATAAAAATATTAGTAATAAATTAATAAAGATAATATAAAAAATAAAACACTTGGAAAAATAAAAATATAAAACTTTATTTAATAACAATAATACTTTTGTTTAAAAGGTAAATTAAATAGATGGTTAATGTGAGTAAAATGTTAATTTGGATAATATTTAACATCATTAACTGTTAACTAATAGACCTAAGGACCATAGATGAAAGAGAAAGAAATATTAGGGACTATATTCAAAAATTTTAAACTTTAATGACCAAATCTAAAATTTTAACATAAACACATGGACCATCCATGTAATTTACTCTAATAATTATGATAATTACGATGAAAATAAATAATATTAATATTTTTAAACAGGTATATAATAATTATAGTATTTATGACTAAATTTGTTAGTTCACGACATATTTTAAAATATGTTTTAAAACTAACAACAACAACAACAACAACCACCACAACGCGTCGCCGACGCCGACGACGCCGACGCCGACGACGACGACGCCGCCGCCGCCGCCGCCGACGACGACGACGACGACGACGACGACGACGACGACCACGACGACGACGACCACGACGACGACCACGACAACCACGACAACCACGACAACAACGACAACAACAAGAACAACAACAAGAACAACAACAAGAACAACGACGACAACAACAACAACGACAACCACAACAACGACAACCACAACAACGACGACGACAACGACGACGACGACGACGACAACGACAACGACGACAACGACAACAACTACAACGACAACTACAACAACGACAACGACGACAACGACAACAACGACAACAACGACAACAACGACAACAACGACAACAACGACGACAACAACAACAACAACGACAACAACAACGACAACAACAACGACGACAACAACAACGACGACAACAACAAACAACAACAACAACAACAACAACGACAACGACAACGACGACGACGACAACGACGACGACGACAACGACGACGACGACAACGGCGACGACGACAACGACGACGACGACAACAACAACAGCAACAGCAACAGCAACAGCAACAGCAACAGCAACAACAACAGCAGCAACAGCAACAACAACAACAACAGCAACAACAACAACAGCAACAACAACAACAACAACAACAGCAGCAACAACAACAACAACAACAACAACAACAACAACATTATCTATCTTCAAGACATGCAAGGTATCGCTAGACTTATCCAAATCTTCACAATGATAAAGTATCAGTTAGCAAATGGAAAATAATTCGAAAATGATTTAAAATCGATTGTGATTTGCATGATTGAATGTAATATCATATACGTAATGAGAATGAAAAAATTAGTTCTTTGCTTAACAAAATAAAAAAAAGTCCCATATTAAATTAAAACTAAAACTATACTTCTTGGGGTATATGTATGAATCAGTTTATAAATTATGCTAATGACATCTCCACGATAATGATCTCATGTTATAATCTAGATTAACCTAACATTATATATCTAATAGAGTTATGTTTATGTACACACACATACTTTGACATGGGTTAACTTCACAAGTGTAATTGTAATTTAATTTTCACACGACCATGCATATCATTCATGGGCAATGACCTATTGATAATAAATAATCATTTTCTTCTTGTACAGTCCATTTCATGCTCATGTATATGCATACTCTAAGTTTCTGTTATTTTCTAACAGATAGGTAATGATCATTTCATTTCAAAGTTATTCAAGAAATAACACAAAAATTTAAAATATTTTTGACTTTTTATCATTTCTACTTTTTATTGTTATAGTATATCAACCGATGTAATATCATTTCCCCTTTTTCATAACATGCATACTCAAATTTTGATTTTCAATTATTTTTTTGTGCTTTTTGTTTTATCAAAGATAAAAACAAACTAAAAGGAAAACTAAAATCTTCCATGAATATTTTTAATTTGCAAAGAAACAAATATTTTAATCTCTTTGATTTTATCTCCCTTTTTCTTTACAAAACTTTAAAATTAACAGCTATGAGTTCAGTTCATTTGTAAAACATTTTCTATTCATACTAGATTTGAAACAAAAAAATTTGAATCAAATATAACCAGCAAACATTGATTGATCATGCATGAACACTATCCTAGATATTCAATCCTCTTTTTATTTAATAATATTTCACTTCCTTTCATGTACAAATACTATTATGTGCCTTTTAAGTAACTACTATCAACAAATAGTCCTTCTTGGCCACCTTCGCACAAACATCTAACAAATTATTTAGTTAGGGAAATCCAAGCCATTACGGTCTTGGATTGGCATAATTCATCAACATAAGTTACATATCTCAAAATACAATCATTTTTTATACTATTAGGAGATGGTATTTATGATAAAATATAAGATGAATTTGCACCAATATTTTTCTGTTTCCAAACTAATCAAGGTTTCGATTCTTTCTTTGAAAATGTTCATTTTAGAAATACATGTTTCTCAACCTTTTGTTGATAATTCTTTTGAAAACTCACATTTCTTTTAGGTTTAATATTTAAAAAACAACGCTTGTCATTTTAAGAAAAATCGTGTTTTACATTAACTTGAAAACTTTCTTTTTCTGGTTTATATATCTTCGTTGAGATTTAGATAGACAATCATCTTGTTAAAACTTTTATGATCCAGATTTAAAATCAAAAGCTTGACTTACTTTAGTTCAACCATTGATTTTGTCTTCTGTTAAACCTTTGGTTCATCCTTTTTAGGTTCAACAATTGGCTTTGCCAATTTGGGATTCACAAGATGCTTACCCTCAATCTTGTAAGGATAGATTGTCATTATGTATCCTTTGATCCCACAATGAAAACAATGTTATCCATCAACATGCTCTCGTTGATAAGGTATTATTTGTGAAGAAAAAGTGGATGCATGATCTATGTTTATGACCCTAAACCCTTGATATCTGTGTATAAGTCATCTATTTTATTATTTGAATTTTTCAAAAACACTTTATCTTTTGAAACAATCTGAATATCATATTTTAACCCTTCTTTGACAAATTTTATTGGTTTTAAGCTTGAACATTTTTTGTTTGATCTGTTTTAACCATCTTGGCATATGGAACAACAACAAAGGGCCAATTAGATTATGATCAAAGAGATAGAAAGATAAAATCAGTGAAGCAAGCCGATGGAAACTACGACTACTCTGCTAAAGCTCAGGATCCTGAATTTTGATGCTACAGGATTATCAAAAAACTTCCGGGAGATTTCATTTCTATGAAGACTCAAGCAAGAATACTAGATCCCACTTATGCTACTACGGATCTTGGCACAACTTCAGGATTACCATCATAAATCCTAATAACGGTAATATTCCCAATAAGCAATTTTGAGCACTAATGTTTGATCTGTGTAAGATATAGGAGTGAGTCTTATTATGGCTAAAAAATACAAGAAGTTGAAGGATATGATCTCAAGTGTGCCTGGTGTCATACAACCAATACTTGAAGTATCTCAATCAAGTAACTCAATCAAGTAACAGGATCTCAAGATTCGCTCTTCCTATATACAATGAGGAGATCCCTAAATGTTTACAAACTTCTAGCATGAACTTGTACACTAGAATATGAATCCTAAGGAAGATGTTGCATAATATTGGGAAAGGTTGGAAATCATCCCCATCCCTGACATCTAAAAGAATCTTCCTTATGTAAAGGCTTTAGATCGACCGTTATAGGATCCACTTTAAAATGGCTACTAAGTGTCACTCTTTACTCTATTACTTTATTTTCTTATTTAGTCAACTTATTTAATCACCAATTCTAGTGCATTAGTAGATCAAAATGGCTAACTAATGAGTCCTATTGCTACATGTGAATATTATTATTTGATTTCTAGAATCCTGAGTAAGTTTAGTATTTTGAATTATATTGTTATTAATTGACTGTTGTTTCTTTTGGCTTTGACTTGTTCTCGTAGGTGACTTACTATTGCTTAGTCAACCCCGTAGAATTGGACCCTAGTTGCTGAAAACATGCAGAAGGAAATCTCTATCTAGTTGGTGTCCATGTTGGGAGAAGTGGTGCTTTACATTCTTAATTTCTTGCAAAAGTTTATGATCAATAACTAATTTTCATAACTTTACTTAGATGCATCATCTAATTCCAAGCTTTCTTCTTCTTCTATCTCCTTTTCAAGCTCCGAGTTGAGTCACTCTACTCCTCCTCCTCTATCTCTTCAAAAGAAAAATGATAACCTAGCAAAGAAAAAAACTCCTTTTCATTTCACTTTAGAATTCATCATGCCTAGTCTTGACCTATACTTATCTTAAATGATGATACTGTTTTTATGTTCCCTCAAATGATAACAGATGGAACAACAACTATAGACCAATCAGATGTTGATAAAAAAGATTGAAATAATAGAATCAAAGAAGCAAAAGCTAGTGGAAACTTCAACTACTTCACCACAACATAGGATCCTAAATTCTAATGCTACACGATCACCAAGAAACTATCCAGAAGATTGTATTCCTATGTAGAATCAAACTAGAATAGTAAATCCAACTCATGTTGCTAGAGTTACACTTCTAGGTTGTCACACCCCCGCTAATAGCAAAAACACGAGGATGCGACGAACGGGATTGTCATAACTCATTGGGGGTCTAAGAGAATCTCTAAGGGAATTCTCCGTCAATGGATCATGATGTCGCCCGACACAAAAAGCAAGTGTCAAGAACAATCAATACCATAACGTTATTCCATAAATACACAAATAATCCAGAAGTTCAAAACTAGAACAACCAGTATAAGATCAATCCAAAACAATTACAAATCCAACAATAATAACAAATAGTCCAAAACTAATGTCCCAATGTCTAATGCTCTTGAAGGAGCGATCTCGTCTAAAGTCCATTATCCAAGTATCTAAACACCGTTACCTGAAAAGACACGCTCTAAAAAGTCAACATAGGTTGGTGAGTTCATAAGTTTAAAAGTACAAATAAGTTGCCGTGTAAGTCATGTACAAAACTTGTGTGTGTATGAGAACATAGAAGTCATAGAAACCAACATAAGCTTATGTTCACTCCAAGTCCAAATAACTGGATTATATTCACCTAAGGGCACGCACATGCCACGTCAGTCAACATACCGACAACAAGGGTGGGGGTGTCAACCCATTAGTACTATAAATACCTCTCCACGACAGTCAAGTACAAGTACAAAGTAAGCCCAAACACTCATGAAGGGAATCTAGACTTGATCCTTTGACTCAAACCACACATGACAGTCCAATCAAAGTCCAAAATAAAGTTTAACACGACATAGTTCAAAAACAATGAGCATGCTTTTCCCCCAAGTAAAATATATTAAAAGGGGCCATGAAACACACTTCGATAATAGCTCAATCCAAAGTCTACAACAAGTATAGCAAGTAACTATAGATAACAAAACAACATAAGATTACTAAAGGTCAAAAAGATATTATTGATTGTAATCCTAGTAGTCGAGTCCTTAATGCCCATCCAAGTTCTTATTTTATTAATACCTTAGTTCATTTATTATTTCAAGTCCAATGTCCAATGCTAAATGCCAATTCCCGATTTATTTTAGTTTTCATGTCCTTAACATGTACCATTGTTATTGACGTTTCGAAATTTACAATTATTAATTCAAGTTTGTTGACATATGAACCTTATATGTTCTTATCCTTTAATGCCTTAGAATACATCTTTTGACCCAACTTTTAACTTATTTTAGTTAATTAGCACCAAGTCTTAACATTTAAGTTTAGTTAAAAAATTTCACCTTGTAGAGCTGATCGCGAACCAATCTTGTGTAGACTGTTTGGAGGTCGAAACAATAACGAAAAAACGCATAACAAGAATTGTTTGAACGATAAGACACTACACTAACTTTCAGAAGAACAATCACCACAAATGCACCAATTATGAGGGAGATATGACACAACAAACAGAACCTAACATTCTGCCTGAATTTAACAGCTTTGACCTTTCATTTTGTTTATTTCGTTTGGAGAATCAAACGATGTCGAAACGTCACGATACCACTTGGGTTAGTTAGAGGAATCTCTGAACTTGATTGTATACATACATTTTGACCCTTTTGGACTTATTATCATCAAGTTATGACCTATACAAAACGTACTATTTTTTTGACAGCAAACTGTCCGGTTCATTAACCTTGTTCCTTTGCATCCTAAACCTCCATATTTGACACTTATTGACCCAACTACTTAAAAAACGTTTATTCCATGTTTTCATTGACAAAATATTGAATCAAACACTTAAATTATCACAATTTTTAGTCCCAAATAAGTTATTTTAGATTTTAATCTTCCGGTTCACATTATTAGTTAATCTGTACATAGTTTTGATTTCCCCACGCTTCTATCGATTCGATGACATCAATTAACGTTTTTTAATAAAAGATTATAAACCCAAGATGTCCATTAAGACTATATCTCACAAGTTTACAACCCAATACAATAAATTAAAGAATATTGCCGACTTGATGAACCAATCCCAAAACGTACAATCCTTTGCGATCCAATCCAAATATCAAGAAAAAGATTATTATAAGATGATGATTTAGATGTTTGATGATGAGAATCATCAAGAACATGAACAATAGAAACTAAAATCATCAAAATAAACGATTTTCTTACCGGTAAATGTGTAGATGATTAAGGGGATGTTTGTTTTTCTGAAAAATGTCTGCGCAGTCTCTTTTGTTTGTGCCGCGCAGACCACGCGCAGACATTGCCATCTGCAGACTGTTTGTTTTTTTGAAGACATTTCATTAAAAAACGTCTGCACGACCTCTTTTTGGTGCAGACTTGGTCCAACCACTTCTAAGGTCTGCAGACCTCTTCTTAAACACCACCACCAACCAACACCCACCACCACCACCACCGGCCGCCGCCGCCACCACCGTCCACCTCCGCCACCAGCCACCGTCCGCCACCACCACCATACCACCACCGTCTGCCGCCACCTCCGTCCACCTCCGCGACCAGCCACCGTCCGCCACCACCACCGTCCGCCGTCCGCCACCACCCACCACCACCCACCGTCCGCCACCATCCACCACCACCATCCAGCACTGCCGTCCACCACCATCACCACCATCCGTACACCACCACTAGTTTATTTTAATAATCTGTAGACGTTAAAAAACAAACAGTATTCTTCTTGCAGACTGTAGAGGTTTGGTCCACCTCTTCTGCTACAGATGTTTGCAGATCTGGTCCCAGACTGCAGACATTTTACCTCTTCAAAAACAAACACCACCTAAGTCTTGCATAAAAATCAACCTTGAGTGCTAGAATATCATCAAAATCAAAGGAATTGACGATGATGGTGATCGATTTGAATGAAGAACAAGAAGAGGATGGATGACGGAGGTTAGGGTTTTCTCTAGAGAGAAAACTTGGAGAGAAAACTTGTAAAAATGAAAGAATAAAAAAAACAAGGGAGAACTCTCCCCTTTTTGATGGAATTCGGCCAAGGGAGGCCATGAGTGGCCTCCCAGGCCCGTTGCTCATCTTGTCTAATTCCGTTTTGTCCCGATTCGCGTGTCATCAAAATTTTACGTTTTTAAATTCTGTGCATTAATACAATTCCAACATACTATTATATGCTAATATAAATTATTTAATTTATATATATTTAGATTAAATTATGTCTACTTAGTAGGCTTTAGACAAAGCCCACATGTTCAATTTTAGTTGCGTTCTTAATGTAAATTTTAATAAAAAGGATCATCACACCGTCCTACTATGATTATCTTAATAAAAAAATAAGAATCATCATCCTCTAAATCCTATAGAGCTAAACCATATTTAAAGAATTATAACCATGGGGTCAATGTTGAGAAGGACGACGAGGATGAAAAGGAATATCCTAGATTAACTTATTATTGTTATCATGTTGATATTGCAGGTCTTATGTTTGCAATGTGGGATGTAAGAGATAGAAAATCAGTTATCTCCTAAGCAAACGACATCTAAAATAATTACTGGACAGGAAAAAATGTAACGACTAGGATCATGATTTATTCCCACATCGAGCAACATCTCCTCCAATGGATGCTAAGGCAATTTATTTCATATCTGATGGCTCTAATATTTATGTTACATCTTACTCTACAGTTAATTGACATGCTAAGGAAGCCAAAGGGAAAAAGATGTCAAGCTTACAAGAATATCAATTTTAATTGAAAAGACAGTGATCTCCTTCAATGAAGACGATAGAGAAAATGTTCAAGATCTTCACGATAATGGTTTAGCTATTACTATATGTTGCCAATCATTGTATTTGTAGGATCCTAATTGATGTTGGCGGCTCAGTCAATATCATAGGACTTGAAGTTTTGAAGATAATGAACATTCCAAATAACAAAATTATAACAAAGTCCTCAAACTAGTAGGATTCAAAGGATAAGTCAAGAAAATGGTTGGAGAGATCAAGTTACCCGTATACATCGAGGTGGTAAACTCAAGTTGCCCTAGATCGACGACATGAAAGTAGTACAATTGACATATCATTAATACGTTAAAGTACCTACCCGTTGGGGGATGGTGAAGGTAGATGATCAACAAGATGCAAAAGATTGCTATATGTCTTATCTGAAGTCATTTGTAAACACAAGAAAAGCATAACAATTAAAGAAACAAGCATGAGGCATCTTGGAATCCGGAGAGCAGGATGTCAAGGAAATATACCTAGATCCTTCATACCTAGATGCTAAGGTGCTTGTATGATCAAGTATTCACAAAGACACTGAAAAAGAATTGGTAGATCTTCCAAAAAGCAAGATGTCAACCTTTGATAATAGTTTTAGGCCTATCTATAAAAAATGAACGAAGTTGGCACATGATAGAAATGCAATTATTTAAGAAGAGGTTAAGAAGCTGCTCCAATATGAACAGATAAGAGAGGTAAAATTCCCAATATGGTTTGCTAACGTAGTGATGGTTCAAAGAAGAATTGAAAATAAAAGGTCAAGGTGGACCTCACCAACCTTAAAAAAGCTTGTCATAAAGATCCATTCCTCTTATCGCACATAGATTTAATGGTTGATGTCACAGCAGGCCATGACATGATGACTTTCATGGATGTATACTTAGGATTCCAGGAAATTTAAATGGAACCCTCTGATCAATAAGATATGACCTTCATAACTTCAGTGGGTTTATATTGTTATATTGTTATTCCATTTGGTCTTAAAAATGCAGGTATCACCTACTACATATTGGTGAATATGATGTTCAAAGACAAATTGGAGGACCTAATGAAGGTATACATAGATGATATGGTGGTCAAGTCAAAGAAAGCTAAGGATCATCTTAAGGACCTTGAAGAAGCTTTTGACATCTTAGACAGATACAACATGAAGCTTAACCCTTTAAAGTCACTTTGGACTAGGACTAGGGAAGTTTATGGGATATATGGTAACCAAATAGGAACAGAAGCAAGCCTAGAATAAATTAAAGTTATCTTGAACCTTAAATCTCCATCAAACACTAAGGATGTGCAAAAAGTGAAAGAAGGGATTACGGTTCTTAATACATTAATGTCATGATCCTTAAAGAGATGTAAAGAATTTTATGATATCATCAAAAAGAATAAAGATTTGAATGGTGAGAAAAGCATGAAGATGAATTCCATATTACATGGGGTAATTATTTGTATGAAATTATTTTAGATCATTTTGATGTAGGAAGTTAAGTTGATATGAAATTATATTATGTACGTTTGTAAATGTGGTGCCGTATCACATTAACAAATATTTGTATTGAAAGTTATTTTGTTATCGTATAATTCAATTACTTAAAAACTATATCTCACTCAGCTTAAGCTATCCTTCAGCATTTGTTTAGACTAGTCCATGTATTCACACCTAGGGATGGCTCTTAAGGAATGTCACTCCATGCATATCAAGACTCACATCTCGATCTATATTTGTAATATTTTTAACTTGTTTAGTATAAAAAAGCTATGAAAAAAACCTTGAAGTTAACAACAAAGGTAATGCTTTATTCCTTGAAACTCGACAACAAACTCAGGTCTAAGCATAAAATCTTGTTCTTGTCAAGATCTTATTAAAAAGATGGTAACTTTATGTATGTATATACATACATAGATTTTGGCGGGTGAAGCCATTTTCTAAGGTTTGCTTATCATTTTATTAAGGTGCGTTCTAGATCCCCTCCATTCTATTATTTTTACTTGATTTTTGGGTGACGTGTATGCATTATGATTTCATAGGCATAGATCTAGGATATTTTATGTTATAAATGTATCTTGGTGCATGTTATGGTTAAGATTTATGAAAACAATGATTTTAGTTAAATGCATGATATTATGTACATGTAAACCCCAAAATATATAAGTTTCAAATCAATGATTTGAGGTTTATGGTAGAAAAGGTGGCTAGCAAGTGTTAAAGTCAGTGGTTTAGTGTTTCTGATAACTCAATCAGTGATCTAGTATCCAACTATATGATCCCTTGCCTTTACATTTATGAAATGGTCCTAATAAGTGAATCGTTCCTCTATAAGTATTTCATCCCCTTCGCAATTGATAAATCTTAATGTTTACGAAGGCATGAAAACCCCTACAAGTAAGTTTACACCTATGCAATCCTTATACTTAGTAATATTTATGATAGACTCCCCAAAACTTATGTGAACCTCTATAACTAACTTTAGCTTTCCACAAGTAATCTTACACATCTCAATCTCTCTACAAGTAACCTCTATAACTAACTCATAGGAACCTTTATCACTGAGCTAAACCAATTGCATGTAACCTTACACCTTCACAATCCCTATACTTAGAAAAATTCATGATAGACTCCTGAATTCATGATAGACTCCTTGCAACTGATGTGAACCTTCATAACTCATCTAATGCTTTCTTAAGTAACCTTACATATTTGTAATCCCCGTATATAAAAATATTCATGAAAACCTCCCTACAACTGTTTTTAGCCTCTATAAGTGATAATTCCGTAACTAAACCATACCTTCATAATTAATAAATAGTTCCCGCATCCCAAGAAACGTAGAGGTATTATACCATATGAAATATCAACCTATGGGTAGAGATCAATAGGGGTATTATATAGCATAAATCTCGGTCTATGCGTAGAGAATCAAATGGGCATAGTGTGAAAGTAAATATTAGTCAATGTGAAAGAAACCAAAGAGACATAATACAAAATGAAATGTCAGTCGATGGATAGAGAACCATAAGGCATTATACGCTATAAAATGTTGGTGTATGTGTAGAGAACCAAAAAGGCCCTATTACGATATTGGTCTGTTGGAAACAATTATAAGGGTACTATAATGATACGATATATCAGTTTATAGGCTTAAAACCATAAAGGTGGTTTAAAAATGTGCATATGAAACACGAGAGTACCAGTTTTGTGAAAAGAGCTAGCCCAACAAACATATCAGCAGCGGATTTAACCTAGACATAAACCTAGCTAAAAGACTACAAGAAATCATGGCTCAAACTAGATTTAGAAGATACACAAGAGTTGTGGATTTGAACCGCAGTTTGAATGCTACAAGGAATCAGTTTCACGAGGCTATCGGGCAGATACACGAGTTAGAAAAATAGCTTGCGCCTTAGAAAATTGGCGGAGCTAGAGGAAGAACTACACGAAGACCTGGAAGAGAATCCGAAGGAAATGGACGAGGATAGCGGTGGATCGGAAGTTTTGGGTTGATTTCATTAATATACTTTTTTATACTACATAGTGTTACTTTCGTAACCAATGTGGGAAGGGTTATTTCCTACCCAACTGAAAACTTGAAATTTTTTACACTGATTAGATATTTTGTGAGTTACTTGCAATTTATTTATCATGAGTTATTAATAGGCTATAAATGCTATGGTTGTGCAAATTCATTATTTACTTATTGTTTACTTTACTTGAATGAGATTAATATGTTAGATGTTACTCATTGTTGTATTTGTGAATGTAAAGTGAAAAATGGACGGACGTGGTGGAGGACGTGGCAGAGGATGTGTTCGTGGCGCGAGTACTGTGAATATGACCATGACAGAATTAGTAGCTCTTATCAACGAGTACGTGCAGGTGGCGATGAATGCACAAGCCGATCAGCTAGAAGGTAAATAATGACAATTGTCGTCAAAGTATATCCATATAAGGCGTTTATGGATTGCAAGCCCCACACCTACATCAGAGTTGAGAAAGCTGAGGGTCTGGTGCGGTGGTTTGAGAAAACTTAATTGGTTTTCGTGAATTGTAACTATCCTACGGCGGACCAATTGAAGTATGCTATTCGAACTTTGTTGGGTGCATCACTAAATGCCAAGGTGTAAATTGTAGGCCATGTGATAGCAAATGCCTTACCTTGGGATGAATTTAAGGACATGATGATGGAAGAGTACTACCCTCGTGATGAAGTACAGAAATTGGAAGTAGAGTTGTGGCAATTGAAGATGGAAGGGTTTGAGATTGAGGCCTACACCACCAAGTCTCACAAACTCGCTGCTCTTTGTGAGGGAAAAAAACCCGACATAGATACAGTTGTGGCAATCGCACACTTGTTGAGTTGTAGAAATCAGATCACTTCTAACCCCACCACCATTGAACAAGCAATTCGATTGGCTAACAAGTTCACGGATCAAGCGGTGGAACAAGGAAGGTTGCCTAAAAGGGGTGCGGTTGCGAGCATACTCGATAACAAGGGAATGTGGGGAAATTCTAGCAACAAAGGATCGTCTTCTAATAGCCAGCCTTAATTGTAGCATCAAAAAAAGAAGTTTTATTCCAACTGAAACTTCACCCACTCATCTTCTTCATATCAAGGTCGATGAGGGTACGTTGGTAAGTACCCAAAGTGCAATAAGTGCAACTACCATCACACTTGCAAGTGTGAAGATTTTTGATGTCAGCGCTGCAGAAAGGTGGGTCATGCACCAAAGGACTGCCGAGGCGATTTGATGAAAAAGCCTTAGCAAGTATTGGAGACACCCAAAGGTTGCTTATAATGGTGGCGCAAAAGGAAGAGCCTTTGACATAGGTTCAGGCGTGGCTCAAAATAAGCCTATAACTGTTACCGATTAACTTATGCTACAATTTTATTTGATACTAGCGTAGATAGGAGCTTTATCTCTACTAAGTTTAGTAGCTTGCTAAATAATTTGCCTTCCTTAATGGAATCAAAATATACCATAGAAATAGCTGATGATAAGCAAATTCACATGATGAATATACTTAAGGGTTGTAAGGTAGAACTTTCTGGGCATACTTTTGACCTTGACCTTATGCTGGTTATGCTTGGGAACTTTGACGTAGTCGTAGGCATGGATTGACTATCAGAAAAGCAGAAGGAAATCATTTGTTATGAGAAGTTCATTCGCATCCTTTTCCCTAATGGAGAAATCCTTTCAGTCAAAGGTGAGAGGAGTGGTGTAGTGATAGACATAATCATGTACATGAAATGTAGAAATGGCTACGAAAAGGTTGTTTGGCCATATTAGACCTTATGACTGATAAGCAACAGCAGGAAAGAGAGTTGGAAGATATTCTAGTGGTTAGGGATTTTCATTAAGTTTTTCTAAAAGATTTACCTGGATTACCGCCCCGTCATTGGGTTAAGTTTCAAATTGATTTAACCCCAGAGCAACCCCAATTGCATGAGAACATTACTAATTGGTGCCAAACGAATTATAGGAATTGTCAATGCAGCTTCATAAGCTGTTGGATAAAAGGTTTATCTGACGTAACTCATCGCCATGGGGAGCCCTAGTTCTGCTTTCTAAGAAGCAGGGCGGGACATTTCATATGTGTATTGACTATAGAGAGCTTAATAAGGATACGATCAAGAACCGATACCCTTTGATTTGCGTTGATGATCTATTTGATCCACTAAAGGGATCAAGTTATTACTACAAGATTGATTTGAGGTCCGGTTATCATCAATTGAGAGTTCAAGAGGAACACATCTCAAAAACTGCTTTCAGGACTCGATACGTTCATTATGAATTCTTGGTTATGCCATTCGGGTTGACTAATGCACCAGTGATGTTCATGGATCTTAAGAATCATATGTGCAAACCCTACCTCAATCAGTTTGTTATCATGTTTATTAATGACATCTTGATCTATTCTAAGACCAAGGATGAGCATGAGGAACACTTGTGAATAATTTTGGAACTTTTTAATAATGAAATTATGTATGCCAAGTTTTCAAAGTGTGACTTCTGGATTTAGAAATTGCAATTCCTAGGTCACATTATTAATGTAAAATGGATACATGTAGACCCTACTAAGATCAAAGTGATAAATAATTGGTGGGTGCCAAAGACATCTAGTAAGATACGGTGTTGGAAGGATATTATCAGTGTTTCTTCGAAGGATTTTCTAGGATTGCTCAACTTTAAATGCTTTGACCCATAAGTGAACAATCTACAAATAAGGTAAAAGTCAAGAAGTAGCTTTTCAACCATTGAAATAGAAACTTTGCAGCGCACTAATACTCGCCTTGCTAGAAAGGAGTGATGATTTTGTGATTTACTGTGATGCTTCGATTCAAGGACTTGGTTGCATTTTAATGCAACGTGACAAGTTGATAGCTTATGCATCGAGACAACTGAAGGTGCATGAGAAGAATTATATGACTCATGACCTGGAATTGGGTGGGTGTTGTGGTATTTGCCTTGAAGATCTAGAGACATTACTTGTATGGTACCGGATACAATATATACACCGATCATAAGAGTTTTCTACATATCCTTGAGCAAAAGGGACTGAACATGAGGTAGCGATGTTGGATGGAATTACTGAACGATTTTAACTATGCTATCACATATCACCCGTGGAAGGGGAATGTAGTCCCAGATGCCTTAAGCAGAAAGGAAATTGCTAAGCCTAGACGAGTACGAGCTTTATAGCTGACTATTAGTACTTACATGCCCAAGGAGATCAAGGAGGCTTAAATAGAAGCCTTGAATGAAGGGAATGTCAAATCTGAATCCTTGCACGAGATGGATAAATAGTTCGAAGTGAAATCAAATGGTATCTGTTATTACATGGATAAGCTTTTTGTGCCTTTGCATAGGAATTTACGGGCTTGGTTATGAGCAAGGCGCATAAGTCGAGGTACTCCATATATCCAGGTTCAGATAAGATGTATCATGACCTAAAGGCGCACTATTGGTGGCCTAATATGAAGCAGATATGGCTACTTATGTGAGCAGGTTCTTAACGTGCTCTAAGGTAAAGGTTGAATACCAGAAATCATTTGGACTGCTACAACAACGTGAAATCTCATTGTGGAAGTGGGAACAGATTTCCATGTACTTTATCACTAAGTTACCAAGAACCCCTAGGGGTTGTGACACGATATGGGTAATCGTAGATTGGCTCTCTAAGTTAGCTTATTTTCTAGAAATTAAAGAAACATATAAGATGGATAAGCTAGCCCGGATTTATCTAAAAGAAGTGGTTTCACGACATGGTGTACTCTTGATTATCTCAGATCGCAACACTCGTTTCACGTCTCATCTTTTATGATCATTACTGAAATCTTTTGGGTACGCATTTAGATATGAGTACCACCTATCATCCGTAAACTAATGGGCAGAGTGATAGATTTTGGAAATAATTGGGTATTTCACCAACCTTTGGTGGAGTTTTCCTTTAACAATAGTTATCACACAAGTATCAAAGCAGAACCATTTGAAGCGTTATTGGAGAAAAATGCAGATCACCAGTTTGTCATGCGAAAGTTGGTGATAGTCAACTAACTGGTCTTGAATTAGTTCATGAGACTACGGAAAATATTGTGCAAATACGGAAACATATGGCGGCAGGACGAGATCAACAAAAGAGCTATGTAGGCAAGCGTAGGAAACCCTTGGAGTTTTAACATAAAAGCTATAAAAAGATTATGTTCTTAGTTGTGAAGAATTGATATTAGCAACATACGGTAAGAGGAAGCTAAGTTTAAACTAGAATGGGTTAAAGCTATGAACGTTGAGATCGATTTTATTAACATAAACAACACATGGGACCTTCTTGAACTACCAAAGAGGGGGACTTAATGTTTATAATTGTTATTAATTTGAAGAAAAACATAGGCAATTCGAGGAATAACACAACGCCTTGTTTGTTGCTAAATGTGACATCTAATAATTTTTCATTACCAAACTCTATTAGTTCTGTTAGTTCTTGCATACATGTGTCGTAAGCGCACATTAGTTTTCATTGAACACTAGTGACTTAACAAATAATTAATATTGATTTGATTCATATTAATCTGATTAATAAGTTTTTTGGATTATCAATATGAGATTATATGAATTAATGTGTTATATGTTATTTTATGATTTAATGCTGAATGGTAATCATTTGATTAACAATTTGGTTATATGTTCATAAAATTCAAATGGTAGTAAAAAATGAATCAAAAATATCAAAAGATAGATTTACAATATATAAAATTGAAAGGAGGTTAAAAGCGAAATGTGTGTGTGGATATTAATATGAAAACCCAACACTAAACTCCTGAAATCCCCAATTCGGCCGAAAACCCTTTCCCTTGCTCCCTTGCGACCGATTCCAAGAACGCACACACAAGCACACTTGATTTTGGTTCAAATTGACCAATCCCATGTGTTAGCAAGTGCAATTCTTGATCAATAACACGTTTAAGGCGAGTTTTCTAACTAGGTTCAATTAGGTATAACAACATGAAATTGATGTTACTGGATGATGATATTGTGTTAGTTTGATGTTATTGTTGATGATTTACGTGACTTAAGCATAGAAATCATGAATTTAACGTCTAGTTCATACCTTACTATAAGTAGAAACTTTAATTTCCAAGAATTTGAGATTTTGTGATCATATGATGTTTCTTGTGTTATTTTTATTGCTAGGAACTATATTAGGGTTGTAATTGATGAATTCATGATTGGGTTTGATGAAAATGGAGTTGTTGGATATTACTTTTTCGAAGAGAAAACTTCATTAACATGATTGATGGAATTTCAAGATATGAGCATGCATATTGTGTTAGGATCATGTTAGATTGTTTGTTGAGATCATTTAATGTGTTAGAATGCAATTGTTAGATCATATGAGTGTTACTTTGGGAAATTCATGTTTGAGTACTTGTGTGTGAATGTTAATATGATCATATAGTTGATGGATCAATGTTAGAAAATTAGGGTTTTATGCCTTAATGAGAATGTTAAGCAATTTGGAATTGTTACATGGTTATATTAATATAGGTCGTGTTTGTGAATGTGATGATGAACATTATGCAACATGCGGATCTGAGGCCCTTACTTAGTAGGATTGGTATGATTTAGTATGTAAAGTAGCAAATTACTTCACATGGCATATTATGTATGGTTAAACCCTTAGGGTTTTTAGTTACCTATGAGTGATGCTTCTGGTTGCAAAGTACGTGATAATTACTTGTTGTGATTCGTATGTGTTGTATGATAAATTATGCTAGGACATGATCTTGATAGAATCAAGGTTTCACTATATGCTATACATGAATGGTTTGTGTTGAGATTATGAATAATGAATTACTAAATTTTGTTGAACAAAAATTCATTTAACATGTCAACAATGGGTCAAACTGGTCAACTGGGTCAACATTTTCATAATCACTTAAATAAATGAGTTTGATTGAACGCTTAGGGTTTGTTAAGTTGTCTTCTCTTGCACGTATTTATGTACTCACGTGTTCTAGGAGACCTTTAACGGGTTGTCTATTCATCCATTCTTAGATGCCAATCTTTCAGCAACGCTTTAGGTGAGTTCATACAAGCTCCTTTTGGGGGAGAAAGGATACTCTTTTACAAACATTTTATTTACTATAAGTGTGTATAGAAAGAATATAGTGTACTATACAATTGAACGTCCTTACACTTTCGGATCATTAATTAACAAAACTAGCAGGAAATATTGGGTAATACTACTGGGTCTGACAAACCCACACCTGTACGACTAGAGGTCAAGCAGATGCAATATTGTACTAAACAACTAACACTAGGTCTGACAAACCCCACCCATGGTGGAAGGCAAACAAATGAACAAAAAAAGCTTCGATCGTGAAATCACTATGGTTATTTATTTTGTTTTAGACTAGTTTTCTAATTTAGTACACTTATGATTTACAAACGCTATTGCTTTTGAATTACTTATAAGCTTTTGAACTCACTAACTTTTGTGTTGACACTTTATTATGTTTTTCTCAGGTCGTTAATAACAGGTAATCATAGGAGCACATCACGGGTCAAGCATGTATACAAAAAAAAAAACCTTTAAGAAGTTTGGGTTTTTATAAGACATTTCAAACAATGGTTTTGGGCGCGTGTTTTCCGCATTTACATTTCATGTCTTGGGTTTTGAATAATTGTTTTAATCTTTCACAATATTTCAAAACATGTAAACTTTGATATATTTATTTTTAAATGTGCATTTAGAGTCATTCTGAGTAAATAATTACTAGGATTCTGGTTTATTTACACATCTTGCGATAATACCTGTGGTGGAATTTGAGGGTGTGACACTAAAGGGTATGTGCAAAAACTCAGTATTGATTTCAAGGAGGTTTTTTTTCTTTGCTTAAATTGAGACTATTTGGATTCTCATTGCTTTAGCTGTAACAAACAACAAGGAACTTCATCATCTTGATGTAAAGACAACCTTCCTAAATAGTGAATTAAAGAAAGTTGTTCATGTTACTCAACCAAAAGGATACAAGAGGAAAGGTAAAAAACATAAGGCATATAAGTTGTCGAAAGCCTTGTATGGTTTATGGAAAATCCCAAGGGCTTGGAACACTAAGCTTGATCATATTCTAAAAACATGAAATTCCAAAGGTGTTCTAAGGAGCAATTAGTTTAATGTAGAAAATATAATCTAATCTTGGTTGTTTATGTTGATGGCTTGCTTGTTACATGTACAAAATCATTTATAATTATTGAGTTCAAGAAGGAGATGGCAACAAAATTAGAGATGTCAGATCTCCTAAGACTTTCCTACTACCTTGTTATATAAGTTGGTCAAGGCATTATTGGAATAATGATTAAACAAGAAAGCTATGCTAGAGGTATTCGAAAGGAGACCGCAGAGACAAGTTCTAATCTGGCTCGACAAGCTCAACCTAATACCAAAAGGTGATAGGATGATTACACCACCTATTGTGTACAACATAAAATATGTCTTATTCCATGGTTAACCAATATCTACAAAGCCCTCATGAATCTCACTATATGGTAATGAAACATCTTTTAAGATATTTGTAAGGATTCGTGGGATATGGTATCAAGTGTGGGAGAAAGAACAAAGTCGACTTATCAAATGCAGTGATAGTAGTTATAATCTAGATTAAGATGACGGAAGGAGCATAACTCGTCCTATATTTTATTACGAATCATCGTGGTGGTCTCAAAAGCAAGCACCAGTGGCCTTATTCAGAATGTGTGAAAAATGATCAAATAAAGGTTGATCGGCATGTATTGGGGAAAGAGCAGCTAGCAAACATCTTAACAATGCCATTTGCAAGGATCAAGTTTAAGGAAAGGGTGAGGCTTGATTGAAGATGAAAACCTTGCTAAATCCAACTCGAAAATTAAAGTGGTGAATTGAATGAAGTTTAATTACTAAGTAATTGGCTAGGTGGTCCGACCAAGACGAGGTGCACAAGTGGTGATCTTAAGGGATTAATTAGGGTATTAGATTACTTGCTAACCAAGTTGGGTTAGTTTTGGAATTAGAGTTTATTGTAATTGGTTTTGAATTATTTTCCGATTATAAAAAAGTGATGTGTTTACATTTCGATTTGTGTTTAAGAGTTAGTTAACTATAAAACTACATCAACTATTGAATTTCAGAAAATAAACAAAAATATAATAGTATTATTTCAGTATAAAAACTATTATGATCGGTTCAAAGATAAGAAAGAAAGAATGTGAGAAAGACTAGTCATCTTAAATTCCTTTTAATTGAGAGTTAACAAACTTATAAATTTAGATTTAGTAAGAGGTAAAAAAATGTAAATACAGTTACCTAACTGTCATTTTATGTGTTATAGCCAAAAGAGATAAGTATTAGGATTAATTTCATGCATATCCTCTTTAACTTTTGAAAAATTATATATACCAAAACAAAATTAAAGCAATCATATATACCCTCATACAACTTTTTAAATATCATATATACCCCTAAAAGCATTTCCAATATTGTATATACCCAAACTAAGATTACAATATTATATATACCCTTAGAAACTTTATAAATATCAATGTACCTTCGAAAACTTCTCAAATATCATATATGTTCAAACCGAATTTATAATATCTACACCACTAGAATCTAGCTAATATCTATACGTGCCTTGTTTCTTTAACAAGAAAAGGTTTTTATAATTGAACAATTAATAATTTTAAAATTTAGAATAAATTATTGTAAAAAGATTAACATTTTGTAACGTAGCTCTACGAGCCCTCATATTATTAAGTGAGGGTAATTTTACTACCGATAGTACACCCCCTTTGGGGGCTTGTAGAAATATTTTATATATACATGTATATAAAAGATACTTTATGATAATTTTTTCCACCTATTTGTGTTAGTTATTTGGAAAGTCATATTATCATATATGTCTTCAACATGATAAGATGCAAATTCACGTGTCATGTCTTAATTAACATATAGAAAGTAAGTATTGACTTGCTAACTTTATGGGAATGATTGACTTCTTAACTCAAGATAATGATATATATATCTGGATTTGACCTTTGATAGATGCGTGGTGCCTCCTCATGCTATGCAAAATGTCCCAAATTCAGGTATTAATTAAAAAATCAACGGAAATCTAATATTAATATACATGTTTATAACTTTATGGGAATGATTGAATTCTTAACTCAAGATAATGATATATATTCTTTGTTGGTATGAATTTCATTCTCAACGGTAAAAGCATGACACCGTCGACTGATATAACTTACTATACAAAAAAAAATACCTCATTCTAAATACAATTCCATTTTTAATATAATTTGTATCAGAACACCAAGAAAAAAATTAAACATAGTTACAATTTTTTATAAACCAATTAACGAATGAAAGATATTGAAGAAAAATTAATTTAGTTAAAAAATCAAAAGGTTAAAATGAATTTTATATATAATGCGAAGGGTCAAGTTGAAAATTCTAGAAGTTTGAGGGTTAAGTTTGAAAATTATATAGGGTTAATCTTATAAGTTAGGTCAGTGGAAACCCGCCAACATTAGCACCTGTGATGTTTATATTAAACATGCTATCTCATTTTCTCATTTTCAAACATTGATGTTTTTATGTTGGGACGATAATGCTAACGTAACTTATTCAATATATTCTTTTTCACGTCAAAACACCTAAAATTTTCTACAAGAAAACCACCATATCACTTACTGTGCAATACTTGAACTCATAATTTTTTTATTTTTATTTTATTTTATTTTATTTTTTTTTTTTTTTGGGGTGTAGTGCATCATTTAGCACCAGCTTGTTCTCGTAGTATTTATTTGACAATTAAAATGGAATTTATTGTACCATGATATTTGTTCAAGTTGTGGAGATTTCAATTGAATTTAAGTTCTTAGAATGTTTGATAAATACTACGTTCAATAAAATAGGTAATAATCTCAAAAAAATTAATTTGAATACGAATTTGAAAGGTAACATGAGCCCTTAATGAATTACATGGTGTTGAAGATGAGGCAGCCACTAATACACCTAAGTTGTATATATTTCCAATTATTATATTTCCAAACGAAAGACTGTTTTCTTTGACATTTCGAGGTGATCATTAAGAATAGAGTTTCATTTTAAAATTTTTACAAACGTTTATATTTCCAATTATCATATTTCCAATTATCATTAGCCTTTTAGTTGTTTTTGTTTTCTTTATGTGCATGGTGTATTTCTTTGTTACCCTTAGCTTTCCTAGTTAGTACCCATGCTCCTTTTTTCATTTTCAAGTTCTTCTTGTTCCTTTTTTCTCATGGATTTCTAATATAAGGACCCCTATTGAGGCAACACATATGGTCACGGTAATAATTACGTGAGAGTTTGGTGCTAGATTAATGGGGTGACCCTATTAATTACATTAGTTGTTGTTGTTCTTACTACTCTCAGGGGTGACCCCATTAATTACATTAGTTGTTGTTCTTACTACTCTCAGGTGTATTCAATAGATTATGATTAACCTTATCCTTATTCTCAACCATCACCGTCTGAACCCAATCCATATGTGGCTGTTATGGAGCTGATGCAAAACAATCTTGATAGAGACAAGCAAAGATTAAGTCGAGGAATTTGATATTAAAATAAATAAAAACAAATAAAATATTCAAGTCACGCAGACGAAGGAACTACTTTGTAGGACAAAAGAACTAAGCAGTGTGATCGATCAGTTCTACGCTAACTATCAATGAGATAGTGCTTCTTGTGACAAAAATCTCTCCGATGTCATGTCTGAGCAAGTCCTAGAACCGCAGACAATAATAGACGAAGTACTTTTGCTAACCCACATAGTTTTACATTAGTCCCACCTCTAGTTCAATAGGATGAGCCATATCATATATTAAGAATACTTTATTGCGATAACCGTGCTAACTTTTGAAGATCAATTAAAATTAATATTTTTTTTGGTGGAATAACATCATTATACATATACAAATATATGTTCTTTTATGTATATGTGTAAATTTATAAGCGTAAAAAAGTTATCACCGGTGTAAGTTACTTACACCTGTGTAAACATTTACTTGGTGTAAGTAACTTACATTAGTCTTAACTTGTTTACGCTTATAAATTTACTTATATACATAAAATAACATATATTTGTATATGTAGGTAATGATGTTATTCCATTAAAAAAATAATGATTTTGATTGATCTTGATGAAGTTAACATTGATTGATCTTGTAAATAAACCAAGCGCTTTCGGAAGATAACTTGCTAGAGTGTTTTTATTTTTTATGCTATTTTGTTTACTCATTTTTATCTTTTGTCGAATGCTTTCATGTTTGCCTTTGGCTTGTAGTAATTGCTCGAGGCTAGAAAGTTATATGCTTGGGGTTCTTCGTTAGATGTAATGTGAGGATTACATGTACAGTACTTGTCTATTATTTATCATTAAATGCTACATATAAGGGGAGTTTTAGTTTTGGTTTTATCTTCACATACAAATTTTTTATTTTGCTTTCTTTTGTTTCTATTGTTTGTTTTATTTTAAACATTTAGGATAATATTCAGTTAAAGGGTGGGGATGAAAGTAAATATGATACTAATAAAAAAACTAAAACATCCTAAAACAATAAAATCCCTGATGTGGTAAAACTAGTCTAATAACAACACATATGAGAATAGATATAGCGAGAGTAAGAGATGCTTATCATTAATTGGTTGCATAATATAATACAATACATTGTGCTATACAGGAGAAGAAAACTTGTAGAAAAAAACTAATATATTTTAGGTGTTGAAAACCACAATAATATATATTTTTAATACCTGAAATATATTAAAAGCTCCTCATTTTACGCACAAATGGCACAACGTGATCGAACCATCACATGAGGAAGATTAGTGTCTCCTGGTGAAATACCAAGCATAATTGGCTTTCTTGAGTTTTATGATTAATTTAACTTAACAGATGTCATTAAAAATAAAAATTATTATACATCTAATCGAGTGATATAACCGAGGCATAATAGATTGCAAAATCCACAACTTATAACCTTATTTCCCTTCGTTTCGTCTGAGAGATATTTTGAGCTTCTAGACTTAGCAAAATCCACAACTTATAACCTTATTTCCCTTCTAGGATTTTATAACACTTTAGCCTTTTTTCCCCTTGTTTTATCTACCTTTAGCACTAGCTACGTTACAACTCTTTTTAAGTCCTAATTGATTCGTGCAAAGTTCGTATGTTAGATAGTGTAGACATGATTTATTTAGAAGCATATGATAATGTTGTGTCTTATTTTGTATCAAGAGTATCACAATTAAATATCTAGTACATCTTATGGTTGTCTGTATATAAGCCGAGAGGGATGAACAATAGTAACACTTATGGATTGCTATATAACACTTATGGATTGCTATTGGTTTATACACTTTAGCTTAACTAAGCTTGGTTAAGCTAATAACAATATCATGTTTTTAATATTGCATATAAAAACATAGCCTAATCAGACAATATCATGTTTCTTTATTATATAAGTATTGCATATAAATTATTATTTGCATGTACATAAATTATTATTCATTGAACTAATAACTATATCATGTTTTTAATGTAAAAGCATAAAAATAACATCCAAACATAAAGAAACATTTTATGACCTATACATTTTAAAAAGTATATTGGTACATCACAAACACCAGTATCTTTCATAAATCATAATCTTTATGTTGCACTGTTTTGACCAGAACCCATTATGAACCATTACCCAACCCAACCAACAAACCCAATTTGTCACTTTTAATATTTCTTTAGGGATGAAAATGAGCCAATGATTGTGATATGATACATATAAGAAGCATAGCATCTCCATTTAGTCTTATTGTTTGAGTGTCTAATCAGTATTAGATTGGATAGTCAACCCGCTTGCCCTGACTATTGCCATTAACTATTAAGAAACCTATTTGGTTATGATTTCATTATACTTACTAATTCTACCTACTTTTATTCTACTTTTAAAACGAAAAGTGAAGGATTGATACCTCATATAGTTTTTTACTATAGATAAACTCCATTTTATCATGAGGATTAACATTTTGATAATTACTAATAATGATTTTCTTATAACAAGAGTATGCATTACCATACATATCATGAACCTCTGGACTTGATATCTTTATATTTAATAGTTACCCAAAATAACTTTTCAATATGAATTACATAAAAAGTTGTAAGTCAAAGAAATATAAATAAATATATTTTACTAAATATAAAATTATTTTATGAAGTTCAACAAAATTATTTTATGAAGTTCTGAACCTCAACCTTCAAGAATTAAAGAGGATGTTCACTTTGATCTCAAAGTATGAAGGCATGCTAGACAAGTATAAATCTATGGCCTCCATCCTGAAGACAAAGTTTGAAAATAAGGTTGAAGTAGAACAAGGAGGAGATAAAGAAAAAGATGTTCTACATGTAACATTTTTGACTATTCATGACCCAATCACACACTGAAGCTACAACTCCTCAACCAACACTTTCTATCTAACCTATGATGGTGTGGTAAAGAAGTCAAGGAGTATGACCTCTTCAAACTATCTTGGCATAACATGAAAGATTTGGTCAAACTGCCTCTTGAAAACCCCTCAAGAGACAAAAGAGGATACATGTATGAATTACATGTAATCAAGATGATAAAGGAATAAAGATAGAGTTTTGGTAGCATCATCCTAGGGGGAATTTGTTGATCTAATAAAAGGTTAAAGCCACCAAAAACTCAAGAGTACAGCACTAGCTATCAACAGCCAATTTCTGCCGAGTGCTGAATCAACTGCCGATCAGCATATGCTGAACCACTTTCGATCGGCTTTTACCTAATGTGTTGATGATCGACTGCTGCTAATCTATACTAAACTCCATGACCTGCTAATCAACTATTACACAAGACAAGATTGTCTGTACCGACGGCTGCTATGTTTTGCCTTTTGAAGATAACGTAGTACTGAAGATGCCCTAACTCTGATATTTCGATTGTCTGTCTTGTTGTATATTCTAAACATAGAATAGTTTATTCTTATTGATTAGATTTTATAGTATAAAACCCTCATACTTATATAATAGATGTAAGCTTGTTAGTCCACTAAGGTATCTACTGATTGTAACTCTTGTATTCAATTTTGATTAATCAAGTAAATACTTTAAAAGAACAACTTGTGCACTTTTCTTTACTCAAAGTATTTGTGTTTGCTAGTAAGTAACTAACTTAGATTCTGCATTTTTAACAAATGATCAAAAGAAAAGCCTTGTTAATCATTAACCTTAATCCAACATGTATAGATAATTCAATGTAAGCACCTTTTGAAAGTCATTATTTTCGCAGATCACTCATATTTTCAAGAAATACTCACATATGAAATATTAAAGATGATCGGATTTATAAACCAAAGAACATAAGACAAAACAGATGCACCTAAGCAATGTACGAACATTCCCACTAGTTATTATATATATATATATATATAGGGAACAAAACGAATATTAACATTTTGTTATTGTGATAACCCACGTTAACCAATCAAAATCAATCAAAATACTCAGTTCTTTAACACTATAAAATCACCCGGTTCTAAAACACCATAAAAATACCTAGTTTTGAAACCCCAAAACATCCCATCCATATTAATTATGTCATTTTTTGTCTTTAAAAAAAAATACAACAATATAATACTCGTTTGAAAGATAAAAAAAGACTAGATTTTATGATGTAATTTTTTTTTAAAAATTTAGACGTATAAGAAAATTATGGACGTTTTAATAATGGGTGCATGAATCTTTTGTAAATGAACTCATTTGCCCTTGTTTTCTATTATTAGACATGTGACGCTTTCTTATGGCTTTTTACAATTTCTAAGCTTGTGTTATAAGAACAATCCACCCCTTCTTACATATAACTTCTATGCTTTTTTAGCGACCAAAGTAAACCATCAATTATATGATTGATTCTCTAGGTTAGAAAGGTAACGCAAATACTTGATATTTCAAGAGAACATTATTTCTAGTATCTATATATGTATATTAGAAACGGTAAATAAATTTAAAACATTTTCGTTTTGAGTCCCTATAAACATGCGGGTGATTAAAACTAGCACCTTTATCTTTTAGCACATCAAATTATCGTGTTAGACGGTTGACAACGATATGACTTGACAACAATATAATGTCTTACAAATATTCCACCACAAGAGGCTTACAATTAAAAGTAGGCTTCGCTTTAGTAGCGTCACTTCTAAACCCTAACTCATAAACAAACTATGTTTACAACAAACTTTCCAATTGTGTCACATCAAAACCCTAACTCGTAAGCCCTAGCTCAACTTTTGTCACGCATTCTCAACTTTAGGACATCTTATGCATACATGTCTAAAGTGCATGATGACATAGACGGATAACAACCCTATATCTTATGTTTTTATAGATTTTATAAAGAAATCAAGTCGTTATATCTGGATTAAAGTGCATATGCCGACCTTTAGGTCATGGTTTCGGTTATCTTATATTCCAAAGATGACACCTTTATGACATAAGTTGGCAAACAAGTGCCTCATTTCATGCAGTGGATGCATATAGCAAATGCATCATGCCTATGTACCATTATCAAAAGCCAATATGCCTTAACTACAGGCTTATATATAGTCATGGACCACCACTAAGTGAGAAAAGCTAGAAGAGGGAGCGATCAAGATTATTATAATATGAACTCTACTAAAATATTTGGGCATACACCATAAATAATTATGACACTACTTTTCAGTCCTCATCCCTTGACTAAACACCAACAAAAAGCCACAGAAAACTGATTAAACTTAACTATTATTCTCATCATACAACTTACAATGGCCACTACAGCCATAAAATTACAAAGTAGGAAAAATATTAATCTCTGACTTGGTCAATTCAGGGATTATATTTCCCCTTTTGTCCACCAGAAAATGGAATGCTAATGGTGTCTTGGGTCAGGGCCACCAGGGCTCACGCGGTTCGTGCTATAACGCTTGTGTAGTTCCGCCATATCATGTTTTTGAACACTTACCTCTAGTATTTTTTGTGCGCGCTCGATCAGTTTCCCTCCATTATTCTTAGTAAGAATTCGGGTTTCTGAGACTCTTACAGAAACAAGAACAAGATAAAGAAAGAACCAGAGCCTAAAGGAGTAAGCCATTTCTTTTTATGATAGTTATGAATGAAATGCTAATGTGTGGTGATCATAGCTAGGATGAATGTGCTTATATAGGCCTCAAACATCACTTTTTTTGTTTGTTTAAACTAACAACTGAACTACTAAACCTATTCAAAATTGTGCCACTTTTGATCTAAGTGGAAGTTGTATATTTTAATGGTATGTGTATATTGGAATCAAGACTCCCCTTTCCGACATCTACTTCAAACTTTTGGGTTATGTGATACGATAAAAGACTGCTGCTACTCGATCCTTTTGAAAAGCACATCGCGTATTTGGATTATTACAAAGTTTGGACCTTGTCATCTTGTTCTCTACCTATAAAGTTTCATAAGTAGGCCTACTTTCAACGACTAATATTACTTCTTACTTGTTGATTCATATCTTTATATATAGTTGTTTTGGGGCATTGGTAGGTATGATTCATCTACCATTTCTACTTTGTCATCTTGTTCATGTAGTTAATGGGCACTTGCAGCATGTATCTGTAAAAACTCGAGACCCAATCTTCATAAGCTATGAAAAGTTATTAAATCTTCAACTTGGATTATCGAATCTAGCCTATAAATGTGGCCCAAAACTCAGGTTTTTAAATCTTGATGGTCACTGTCAGAAGTAGCTTTAAATAATGCACACCATGGGCTTAACTTGAGGCATTCAACAAGTCGCTTGACCCTCTAAACGGCCTAATTTTCTACTAAGAAACGTCGTCATTTTCTTGTAGTTTAACCATGCTAATTGTGTCAGTAAAATAGTTTTGAAGATGTGTATATTTGTTATTAACTAAGTATGAAGAGGAGTAATAAACTAAAGGGAAAGCCATAAACAAGTGATAACAAAATCCCCACCTCAGTTGAGTTAAAAGATATGATTATTGACCACAAACCGACTCTATATAAAAGAAAACAACAAAAACAAAAGCAACATTAGAAAAATGAAGAAGAAACAAAGAGCATAGAAAGAAACTAAATTAAAATTTTGAAAAGGGGGCGGACATTATTACAATAATTTGTTGTGCCTACCAGCTAATAATGTCAACCTCAATCTTTAATAAATTAAACGTGCACACTATCTTCTCTTAACAAAAATAAGTAGTAGATTAGTTTAAGGTTTTTATAGTACAGCAAAAAAATTAAGAATTATCAGGGGTGGCTTAAAATAAGGTTTTGTAGTGAAAAAGGACCCGTCCAGAGATACCGACCATATATAGATATATTTAAATAGTAACTTAAATTAGAGAAGTATATATATATATATATATATATATATATATATATATATATATATATATATATAATGGGTAAGCGATGATTGTTAACCCACATTTATTACGATAATCTGTTAGCACTAATGTAACAAACACTTACATCGTGTTTGTATATTATAACTAACTTTTATACCGTGTTACACCATGTTGTAAGTGTAAGTGGTGTAACACGGTGTAAAAATTAATTACACTATCATGATGTAAGTGTTCGTTACATTACTGTTAACCGATTATCGTAATAAAGGTGGGTTAACAATCATTTATTCCCGTATATATATATATATATATATATATATATATATATATATATAATACATATTAGAATGATAAGATGGTAATTTTATTTAAAATTTAAGACACCTATACAATATTTTAAGCATAAAGTACAAGTAGTTTATGCAATAATTTTACTTTTGCCCCCATTTAAATAACTTCTTCTAATTATTGTTTTTACTTTATACGCATTATTAATACATTTTTAATAATATGATATTATTTGATTCATTTTATTAAGTTTTATTTTATTTATAATAATATAAATTGACACTTAAATTTATAATTTCTAATCATACTTTTAAAACTAAAGTTTTATTTTATTTATAATAATATAAATTCATATTTAAATTTATAATCATTGATCATATTTTTTAACTAAATACTATTTAAATAAAGTATTATTTTATTTGAATACTTATATCTATACTACTTCATAATAAATCTCTTTAGATAAAGATGTAATTTTGCCAAACATACAAGTTTTGAATCAACATGTACAAAGAAGTGTAAACATTTAAGAGGGGTAGAATGGATAATTGATTAAGATTTTAAGATAATTTACGGCCAATATGATAAATTTATCAATTAAATTTTATATACCTTGGTATTTTTACCCTTTCCTCTTTCATGTATTTAATAAACATTATTGATATATTATTTAATAATATGATATTATTTAATTCACTTCATTAAATTTTATTTTATTTATGATACCTATAAATTGATATTTAAATTTATATTTACTAATTATATTTTTATAACTAAATATTATTTAAATTAAGTATTATTTTATTTAAATATTTAAGTATATAACTTATATATATATATATATATATATATATATATATCTTCATGTTTATAATAACTATAATACTAATATTTTTCTAGAGGCATATTGTGAGTTTTATAATTTTAATATTTATCTATATCTTTTATAATAAAAGTGAAAGCATGATTGAATGATAATTTTACATATGGATTAAGACACCCATATAAAAAGTCATGCTTAAATTTCAAAAAATTAACCATTTTGTTTAATTTATACCATTATAATAAAATATAATATATGATGGTTATAATGCAAATGCTAAAGCATATACTCGTGACCAAACAAAATAGTCATTCACTTTCAATTTCGTTTATCCACTATGATTGAGCTGTAATCCCTCTTTCCATTTTCCTTGCCGGTTATTAAAAGCTCAATAACAATAAAGATGGTAATTTGTTGTGATAATTTCTCTATTAACTTTCTCCGGTCTATGTAAATCACCACCGAAAGTTGCCTACGATGATCATAAAACTCTAACCTATATTAATAAAACGAAAGACCTAAAATCTTGGTAATAAATGATTTCCGACCACAAATACCACCCATGTTTTCACTAATCTTGTTGGGATAATACGGTTGTCTAAAAGACTTTTGTAATATACGTAATTATTTTCTTTCATTCAATTTTTTCAATAATTATATTTTGAGTTTTTAGTTTACATCATAACGCACCGAGCTGATACTGACTAAAATCGAATTCCCCAAAAGTTAGGCAACAGCCTACCGCCGCAACGCGCGGGCATTTCCACTAGTGTATATATATATATATATATATATATATATATATATATATATATATATATATATATATATATATATATATATATATATATATATATATATAAGGGAGGGATCAAATGAAAACCACAATCTTAAAAGAAAACCATGTAAACCAATTTCCACCAATCATATAATTTCTTATATATATTTTACTTTTATTGTTAAAAGGGTATACTTGTAAAATTGACACACTATTATTTTTGGTAATTATTTATATTAATTCAAAACTTTTAGTTTTTTTTAATTCAATATACATATATCAAATCTCAATTTATATAAAATCTCAATTTATATAATTTTCAAGGTCTTGTTTTTCCAACCATTCATCATCACAACCATCATCATCATCCAAGTAGAGCTTAACATCAAAGTGATTAATCAAAACCATGTTTAATTTCTCCATGTGTAATCTAAACTTGTTCTATTTCAATCAACATCACAACTAAGATATGCATTTTGATATAATCAATGGTTTCATTGTTATAAGTTCAAGGTTTGATTATGTTCTTTGATGGATTTTGAATCTAGTTTATTCATCTTTTTGTAGTGATTACGCACTAAAGATGATGAACTCATAATGAAATGGATGATGAACTCTAAGATGACGACAACAATGATGGATCGATGATTATAAAGCATCAAACACAATGATTGGTCGAGCAATTAGCAAAACATCTGGTCTAAAACATGAAGAAGATGGCAAATGCAAAGAATAAAATGAACAAGACAAAAACCCGTTGTTACATACACGTAACAGTATTATTACATATACGTAATACTGCTGCGAAACTATTACATATACGTATCATTGTTTTTATGTATGTCTAATGTTGTTGTTATGTATATTTAATGTTGTTACGCATACGTACAACAATTAAAAATGTGTTGTATTAGCGAAACTAATGTTGCATTTAACTAGCGAAACTGTTACGTATACGTATCACTGTGTTGTATTACATTGTATATGTGCTACATACACATAAATGATTTTGTCCATACTTACATATATGTATCGAATATGTTTCCAAGTGCTTGTTAGTTGATGATTTTATTAGTATACTTACTCCTTTAATATTTTTGAAATTATAACAATAAAATATGCAATTATTATTGTATTAATTAGATTATGTGAGAAAGGAAAGAATAATGATGCAAGAGATAGATTATGAAAATTTTATGGGATTTGTTTAATGCTCTTAGGGGTTTCTAAAATTTAATATATCTAGTTTTCCTATTATGCCCCTATTTATTAAAAAAATATGTCATTTTAATTATCAAAATTTACAAAATTGTCATTGTTAATCTTAACCATTGATTAATATTGATCAATGGTCAAAACGTGGTTTTCTTGATTTTCTCCTAAAATGATGTTTTCTCTTGAACCCTCCCCTATATATATATATATATATATATATATATATATATATATATATATACATACACATATATATATATACATACATATATATATATATACATATATATATATATGTGTGTGTGTGTGTGTGTATAGGGTAGGATTATCTTGAGAACCACTTTTTTTATGAAAACTCTAGAAACCAATATTACTCACACACTTAAATCACATGCAAGTCTGTGACAACCCTAAAAGTTAAGGTTAGGTAAACTAATATCTTAAAAAAAAATTTATATGTTTATACTTATATACTTTATTGAGGAATTATTAAGGTAAGTTTATTTGACTAACTCTTTATGAATCTTATATGTTTAGTTGATTATGCATATCTTACGTGAGCATGCATGCATCCATGCATAAATATTTACGTATGTATGTATATGAATTGTATGATTATCATCTTAGAGTAATATGATTAGTTAGCTTTATATTAAATGCCTTAACTATATGTAATGTATTAAAAACTTAAACTTAATCAAACCATATTACATCAAGTTAACATTATGTCAAAAACAAACCAATCTTAAACATTTAAACACCAACTAAAACTTAACTTATTACCCATATCGGTTCATTAGAACACTAATCTATCTGATTAAACCACTAAACTACCAACTAACCTAGGTAACTAACTAGCTAAATGAGTCATTAACTCCTTAATCCTACCCTTAGCCAGCCCACACACTAAGCAATCCTTTGAAACCGCCATCTAGCACCTCCCTAACACTAATCACCTTCAAACCTTGCCACCTATCTCCTAAAACAACAACTAAGCATAGCTATGATCTACACCTCATCACCCTAAACTTTAGGGCTAATGATGATAAACTCCACCACTTGGGAAGTCTTCGGCCACCACCACAACCATCACCACCACCTCCCTTTGGCTCTCTCTCTCTCTCTCTCTCTCTCTCTCTCTTAGTTTTATACATCCACAAACACCACCATCGTAAACCACCACAACCACAAGCCACTACACTGCAACCATCTCTCGGTTCCCAAGCCACCATCACACTCACCCTCAAATTCTTGGTTCTTATCACAACCACCGCCATCCCTTAACCAGCATCACCATTTTACTAATTTATGATCAAGCTTCAAGAACAAACACACCAAGATTGAATCATCAAGAAGTCTCTCTCAAGCTTTGGAACCCAGGAAGTTAGAAGTTTTCATCCACCATCTTCTACATCTTTCTTTCATCTTCAATCAAGGTTAGATTTCCAAAACATCTAACTAACAAGTTTAAGAAATGAATATGTGTTTCAATAAACACATATAAAACAACTTGTGAAGACTAAATCATCAAGAATATTCACAAGAATTCATGAACATGTGATTTTTATAAAAAAACCAGTAATAAAAGGATTCAAAAACAGAAACTTAAAGGTTTTAAAAAAATCAAGAATTTTATACAAAAATTAAAGGGTTGAAACATAAATATTCTTGGTAAATTAGATTAAATACTTAAATGACTGTAATTGTAGGAATAAAATTATAAAATTATTGGGAAATAATAGGATTAATATTCTGTAAATTTTGATGTAATAATAATGGGTAGATTATTTTATATAATTTATTCAAGGAAATAAAAGAAAATTGTCATACAAAATCTCTGGACACGGTAAAAATCTAGAAACATTATATGATAGACCTTATATTTTATAGGAATTATAAAATAAATTTCATGATTTAATTCATAGGTATGATTAAGTTTTATAATTTAGAATATTCTGTAATTAGAAAATGGGAAGAAATAGCAAGACAGTGAGTTAAATTATGAAAATTTTAAATAAATTATGATATTCTGAATGGAACAGTATGTGTGAATTTGGGAATTTTTAGAGACATCTAAGTATTTCTGCCGATTATCATGAAATTTATAAAAATTCTAGCAAATTGCTTATTATGAACTGTTGATCTCAAATTTTATGGAATAAATTAGATTTTTGAATGATTATACTGTTGAATTTGATGATTTTAGGAAAACAATAGCTATTAGTTTAGAATTTTTAATTAAAATGCTAAAAATTTTAAAGAAATTTGTTTTATTCTAACAAGTAATTATTTTATAGAAATATTTTACTTGTGCTGGAAATAAGATGAGTAACATGGCTCCTTTTTTATTTATAAATTTTTGGGGAAAAAAACATACTGTTATTGAAATTGATGCAAGTGTGAGAATTTTGATATGTTACTGTCATTTTGACACAACCATTAATTCAGATGAGAAACCGTCAAATAATATAAGTAGCGCTACTTAGGAATATGTCAACCCTGCATCTGCCAGATGAGGGTATGAATATTATATTATTTGATTTTGTGATTTATATTTGACAGTTATGAATCATTTGACATATGAGAAGGTTTGGTTGTGAGTTTATTGATGCATCAATTAAAAATTTGGTTATTGAATAAACATATGTTCTCACCAACTTTATATCGACTACTTTGAGTATCTTTTTTCAGGTTGACAACATGTACTATAATTTAGTGTGTACATTCAACCTGTTCAATAGATGGTATGAGTTTGTGGGGCAGCTTTGTGTCTGGATCACTTTGGACTTGGTGGATCTCAGCGTGCATGTGGACGTTCATGTCCATCACTAGCTGGGAAATTATGTGAAGTGATCGGGACATCTGTTTTGGGGTTTAGGATTACTGATGTAATAGTCTATTATTTAGACAAATTTTGTAACAATGATGTAATCCTAAATTATTATATGAAAGCTTGTGTTAACTTTATTTACTGCAATTGTATGTTTTTATAATCAATGCGTTTTGAACCGAAAAGTCACACCCAATCACCGCACGCTTCCGCCGGGATGTGACAAAGTCACAAGCCAAATCCATCTTTTTTTAAAAATGTTCATCACTTTTTTTCACTACATAATTTTTTCAAAAAAATTGCACTATTAATTTGATTATTTTTTATCTTTCCAACGCGTACCATATTGATATACTCTTTTAAAAAAAAAATTTGTTCATCCGTTATTTACACATGTGTAAATTAGTCATTACACATGTGTCAACCCTGTTTTACACATGTGTATTTCCGAGTATTACATATGTGTAAAATGACGTTCATAAAAAAAATGAGTTTTTTTTTTATTTTTTATAATTTTTTTATTTTTTTATGAAAGAGGGAAACAAAAGAAAGATTTTCGTCATTTTACATTTTTTTATTTTTATGTTATTTTTTTGTTTTATAAATTTTTATATTATGTTATCTTTATTTACCATTTTCCCATTGAAAATGTGTGGCTCACATTGGATTCTAGAGTTTTTACAAAATAAGTGAGTTCTTATTTGAGCCCTCCCCTATATATATATATATATATATATATATATATATATATATATATATATATATATATATATGTATGTATGTATGTATATGTATATGTATATATATATATGTATATTAGGGTTAGTATCATTACAAAACCACTTTTTATTTTTAAAATCAAAGAACCATTGATTTACATAAATATAAATTAACTCTGATAATAATTTAGATATTTTACATATGTGTATATCAGAAATTAATAATAAATTATGTAAAACAACTAAATACCATAAGTTTTAACTTACATTTATGTAAATCAATGGTTTGTAATATACATTTATATAAATCAATGGTTATTTTAGTTCTAAAAATAAAAAATGCTTCTATAATAATCCTATATATATGCACATATTTATACACGCACATATATATGTAGAGAAAATTCATTGGTATGATGATAATGGTTATAATAATAAATAAAACAAAACTATAGTAACAAATGAACTTATTTTAAATAAACTTATTTTACATAGTCAAATGAATTAGGAGCCCCTCTAATATTTTAAAGCAAAGGTGTCCATCAACCTTTCATAATCCATACCATCTAATATATTAATTGATGAATGAGTGTCTATGGTAACATTTGACCAGTTTTGAAATGTAAACCCAAATACATTTTAGGCGATCTTTTAAATTAAATACATCATTTAGTCATTATATTATTTTTAAGTTTCAAATACAATACATGTATCATTTATTCAATTAAAAAAAGAATTTCTACAAATTATGAAATAAATATTTATTAATTTCACAAGATTTCATAAATAGTTATTTGTTTTTAATTATTAGATTAAAATAATTAATTAATTTATAAAGTTTTTATTTTAGTTATGAGTTTTAATTATTAAATCAAAATAAATAATTAAATTGTAAAGTTTTAGTAAGATTTATAAAATTTATAAAGATTTCGTAAAAATAATTTGATTAAATTATTAATTAGACTTAAATAAAGTCAAGGGTTGAAATTATCATTTTCAAAATTTTAATTAAAAGGTTTTTACATAAAACGATAAGCTTCCAAAACTACATGGACCAAAAGTGTAAAATCGGATCAGAAAACCCAAACAACCCTTTCGTCGACCCCATCTCCGACCAACCTCCGGCATCACCCAAACCCACATAAATCCATCGTTTACACTCGATTAAACTGTCCCGTTCACCTCGCATGGCTGCTTCGAACCCATAACTCTTTTTAATTCGGTTCAAACATCAGTTAACCTTGTTCAAATCGAAACCGAACACTACCCATCAAATCTAGAATCAGTTTCGTATCAATAACCATCAATTGATTCGATAATTCAATCTTAAACATATTCATAAACAATCCGAATGAAACCATGTAGTTAATTTCAATTGAAACATGCATTTTACCATTAAAACAATATGAAACATTCTAATCAAAAACCATTAAGTCATTCAAGGTGAAACTATTTTAATCGAACATATATAACAGAGGGGAAACATCCCATATGATCCCTCCAAACTCTTTGTACCTCTAATTTCATTTATCAACACACCCTCATCGATTTCGATCATCATCTTCAACCGAACCTACAACTTAAACGAAATCCTTAATATGGATGTTTTCAATTGGAATTATTTGAAGGAAATTGTCCATTAACATCTCTAGAAGCTTCACAAACTATCAGTTGGATTAATATCATCAATTCGAATTGATTCTATGCCCAGTCGTGATTGTTCTTGTTCATGTTTCCATCGAAGTAAGTATAATAACAGGTTAACCTTTGAGGATTTTGTTGTATATTCTAGCTATTCAGAATCACAATTTCATTTAACTATCAATGTGATTATTCAAAGCCCATTTTCATATTTTATATTTGGGAATATCATATGATTTATATTCAATCATTGTTATTCATTGTTATTTCATTTTAAAACTCAATTCAAGACATGTTATGTTATTACTTATAATTATGTGTGCATAGTTAGATAAACTAGATGATAACACAATCATGTATTCATTCAGTCATGGTAACAATGATAGATCTATTAGTTTGACGAACCAACCGCGCATGAATATTTGAGTGTTAATGAAACCAGAAAATTATTCAATCAATAATAAGGCTTCGTCCGCATACTGAGTCAATTCAATCATTAGGTTTGATTGTGTTTGGTTTATTTTTTATGTTACACTATTGCATTTATAAGTTTTGACATTTCTATGTGAATTGAATTATTTTCAATCATTTTAATCAATTTATATATGCATTCAAACCTATGTTTATTCACCAGCTAATTTGTTAGCCGACTAGGTATTTTTTCACATGATTTTAGTAATGCAGATTAGTGGACTTCTATATGTGCATTTGAAACTTGGATTTAGTTAAATTTAAGACAAATTTTATTATGTATACTTGTGTTATATTTGATTGTAATGTATTGTTTGATTAGTCTTTTTAGATAAAAATGACATTTAATATTATTTCAACTTATTTAATTACATGTGCTATGAACAATCAATTCACATTTCGTTCGCCCAGATGATTCCACCATCGGTTGGGGTGTGACACCTGCTCCGTCGAAATACTAATTTTTACTCCTACAAGCGGTTGGACCTAGGCAATCCTAATATCAAAGATGTGAAAGGGGTGGCATTCCTTTTGGTTCTTCGATTTTGAAATTTCCACTCTATAAGATTATATGCTATTTAGGTTACTATTTTAAGTGCTCATAAGGGTTAGAGGTACAGAAAATAATTGGTTTGCAAACCGCACCCGACAAATGAAATTGAACCGCTTCCAAACCGTTGACCTCCCAAACCGGTCCTAACCAAAACGAACTGACAATTCACAATTGGTTTCACATTATTTAGCTCCAACTCGTTCCTATCTCAAACCCATTTTAAAATGAACTAGTTTTAGCCATTGGTAGTTTTAAACGCTGTGCAACGGTTATATAACCATTTTTATCATATTTCTTGATTTCTATGGGCCATTTTACCCCTATATTTTAGTATATCGTGTGTATTGACTTGATCAAATTTCTCTTGCTCTTATTACGTAAAAACCGCTGAATATTTCCTTACGCACTTTTTGTGTGTCTAATCATACACAACATATAAACCACCATACACAAGCATTACATTTTTCTCACATTTTAAAAAATTCCTATCACTCGAACCGAGCGTTTCTTTTCCATAATGTTCTTTAATTCCATCTAATTCATCTTTTTCTTAACTATTTTACTCGCGTTCAAAGGGATGGTCCAAGGGTGAAAAGGTTCTTGCTTGGAGATTTCCTGTGAAAGCTATCAAAATAGTTAAACAAAAGATGTATTGTATTATTTTGAGGATGATTTGTGTGATTAGAAAAGTTGAAGGGTTTTAGAGTAATAAAGTGTGTATATGATGTTATGCATATTAGTGGATGATTACACAAAAAAATCGCAAAATGCAAAATTGTGTTCAAATTTCGTCTGAATAGAGTGCTTGTGTAAACTTGACTTAACCATTCGGTATATTTGTTTGCATAGAAAATAAAAATAATAGAATATATTAATTCCTTACATTATGTTTCTATAATGAAATTAACTTTTCTTGTTTTAAAATTTTAAAAATTGATAAAAAAATGAATTTTATGTTGTCTATTTTATGTATTTAGTTTTTTAAAAGTATTTTTTAAACATTACTGGTTTTTACATGAACTGGTCTAGAATCGACACACAAAGTTTTAACATGGGCAGGGTTATTATCGTCCTTGAACCAAACTGGAACCAAACTGTGTCCGTCCCTAGTAGATATTGACCGGAATTCACCACAACCTAAACTGGTTTCAAATTGAATCGCTTCATCGGCCTAAACCGATTTGTGCACTTGAGTTAAATGATTACTGGACCGATGGTAGATGGGCACATTTCTTTAAAATAGTTATTGGGTGGTTTTAAAATGGTTTTTAACTTAACGCGTTTGTATAAATTAATGAGAATACATCCAATTAACTAACTACTAACACACTGTATAAATTTTTATATATCATAATTAGAGTTTATTAGGTTTATATTTTTAAATTTATAAAATTTTAAATTAAGTTTTCTTAAATATACCCTTCTCTAGAAGGTACTTAGAATTGGGCCATCTTGAAAATGACTCAAATAAGGATCTTTGTGTGTGTGTAAATTTTGATCAACAATAAGAGTTATCTTCGTTCTAAGAGTACGAAAAAGTTATGGAACAACACATGCTATGCTATTATGTTTGGCATAGGGGCATAGTATTCATTTCACCGAAGCACGTATTTGTAGTGTGTTTTTAGCAATTGCATTATAATAGAAGTAAAGGTTATTTTAGATCATTAGTAAATCAATCTCCAAAGTATGATTCAAGGGTTTTGAACTGAAACCTGAGTCCTTTTTAATCAATTTGAATTCATAGTGATTCATATTCTTTTTTGATCCCCGTTCAAGAGTGCCAAAGGAAATTAATAATAATATGTACGTACCTATATATTTTTGTATCATGTAGCGATAGAAAGCCAATTAGCCATGACTAGTCAAAAAAACTCAACTGTTGTAAAGTTAAATTCTAATTTTGTTTTGTTATAGTGTCTCTTGCTAATAACAAGATAGTCATAGTTGAGGGGTTGAATATATTATTTCTTTAATCAGGATGTTAATAAAACTTTACAACATTAGAGCTATTAATTAGGATTGCTAGTGTTAGCTCTACACACTTGAATTTTAGTTCATTCTTCATTTTCTAATTCACTCTAAAAGTTATAATCAATTCTTTGATCTTGATTCTCTTTTGGTTCTTATTGATTTTAATACTTAGTTTAACAGTCGGTATTAGAGCCATTGTTGGCTCGACCTCAAGGATCTCAAAAGAAGAGAGCCATTATATTGTTACTGGTGCCAAAGTTTGATGTTAAGAAATTTGATGGAAGAAACGATTTCATCTTGTGGCAATTAAAGATGATGGCGTTATTCGTGCATCAAGGAGTGATTGTTAGTTTGAAAGTTGAAGACATATACATAAAGCATGATCAAGATATAGAAGAGATAGGTGATGGAAAAGGCTTTCAACGCCATAATTCTAGGCTTAGGTAATGGGGTTTTTAGAGTTGTCTCGAAGGAAACTATGGCTATAAGGTATGGACTAAGCTGGAAGATGTTTACATGATGAAATCATTAGCAAACATGTTATATCTCAAAAATCGATTGTATGCCATTGAAATGTTGTTTGGAAAGTCATTAGAAGATTACATCGATAAATTTAACAAGATAATCCTTGATCTTGAGAATATTAATGTTGAAACTGAAGAAGATGATAGAGTTATTATATTTCTAACCTCTTTAATGCATTCCTATGAGCATTTTGTATGCACATTTATGTTTGGTAGAAATAGTTTGTTGATCAAAGAAGTAAATGCAACTATGAACTCCAAAGAGTTACAGAAAAGAGGTGAAGTGAAGGGAGATGACTATGATGGATAGATTTTTGAGGTAGATCAAAGCAAAGACCATAAAGAATAGAAGTGCTAGGGCTCGATATAAATCCAAAGGCAAAAGAAGATGCTTTGTGTGTAATTCTGAAAAACGTCTTAAAATTGATTGTCTGGAATAGAAAAGAAAGAAGGGAGAATTCAATATACCCAAGAGTCAAGAAAACTAGTCACTAGAAGTGTCATACAGTGGATATGATAATGCTAATATTATGGAATTTAAGACTCGATCTGATCAATAATGGGTGTTAAATTCAAGATGTTCATAGCACAAGAATCCCGATAAAGATTTCTCTATAGAACTAGTCATGGAACCAAAAGGTGATGTTCAATTGGGTGATGATAGACCGTGCAAGATCCATGGTATTGGACTAGTGTTGTAAGAACCTAGTCTATATAGATTACAATATCAAGTGAAAATCAAAAACTCATAGCATGCGGGAACTACAAGGATGCGAGAACTCCAAGATGTTTGATGAAGATCTTATCACGCGATAACTTGGAGTTATCGCACGAAAAGATGTTTCTGTGTGAGAACTTCTATTTAGGATAACTAGATATTTTTCCTTTGTATTTTAGTATGTGTGTTTTATTTTGTAAATAAATCTCTAAAGGTGAGAAAGCAAAAGGTTGTGTGATAGGCCATGAGGGAAGATCACCTCAGGTGGATTGAGCTTAACTAACGATATAAACTCCTTTGGTATTGTAATCGTTTGATTAATAATATCCATTTGAGTTTGTTTAATATTCATTGATATTACAGACACACACACACACTTCTGTCTTAAATTTGATTATCAAGTGCAACAATATGTGGAACCAATTGATATGAGGACTTTATATTTGGTATCAGAGCAAGGTGTTGCTCTTGATACAGGTATTTTCATTCAACAATCATCCTTTTTTAAGATGTTAAACAGAGGATTGAATATTGGGGTGTTTAACTCGGTTATTTTAAGATTTGAAGGTGAAACTAAGGGCCAAATTAACCATTGTTTTCAACTTTGATACATGTTTAATCGATCTTGTCCATGATAGAACTAACTTTCTTCGAGTTTAGATGATGTAAATTAAAAAATTGAGACTGCAAAATGTGATCGAAACCGAAAATTCGTGTTTGATGAAGTTGTCGTGTGATACCGTCTTTGATTCTTTTAGGTGACATTAAGAATACTAAAAGTCAAGATGTTTGATGATCCATCTTTGATTCTTTTAGGTGACATTAAGGATACTAAAAGTCAAGGTGTTTAATGATCCATCTTTGATTCTTTTAGGTGACATGTATGCTTAAAAACATGTTTTACAAAGAAATAGGCTTTCAAGGTAGACTTTCATGAATGATAATTGATTGTATGATGCCTTAGGGATGTTATATGATCAAGACATGATTAATATGTATGTAAAATGATGAAAAGATAAATATACTAGTTATAAGAATGATTAATTATACTTTTGCATAGCTTTAAATGTCATGTTTGTGTAATATAAGCATTCTATAGTATGATACTATGTAGCTACTTGAATGTGCTTATGATTATAAATGTATTAAACAAAATCATGTGACACATTGATATGTTTATGGTTACTAGCATGTATTTCTAGGTATACTTATGGTTGTTAAAACTTACGATTAGGTATGTTCTTGTACAACAAGTTATGTTTATAAGACATCAGTTTATGCAACTGGAATGTGACATGATAACTGCATATGTTATTATGTATATTTTCACACCCTCAAAATCCATGTGTGGGGTTCAATCGCGACATGTGTAAACAAACCAGGATCCAAGTCATTAGTTACTTTGAACGACTCTATATGAATTTCAAAACGAATCTAAGAGTTTAAAAGTTCAAAACATTGCGAAAGCGTTTAGTAAATATTCCAAACTCAAAGTATTTAAATGTAAATGCACAAACACTCGCCCCATACTATTGTTTAAATGTACGTATAAAACCAAACGTAAACGAATGTAAACAAACAAACCTTAAAAAGCATGCTTGACCCGTGAGTGCTACTAGATGCAGTTGTTAATAACAACATGAGAAAAGCATACTAAAGTGTCAACACAATAGTTGGTGAGTTCATGAGCTTGTAATTAAGCATAGACTATAGCGTTTGTAAAACATAGTGTTGAAATTTTAATACGTATGTACATATGTATGTATATGGCCTGATTCAAATGAAAACCAGGAGAAATTATAAAACTTTTGCAAACTTTCAAAAATAAAGTCAAGATCAAGTTAAATCATTATTTAAATTGTACGAATAACATTATTACATATATACACAACATTGTTTTTTTATAAGTGCGTAAATTCACGTTCGTTAATATACAACATTATGCATGTATGTGGCTTCATCGTCAGTCATTGCAGGTGTCGAACCACCTTCTACCTTGTTCTCGTATATCTTGGTTTTGTATTCTAGTTCACCATCGAGTGAGGTTATATCTTGAATTTTTTTGGCCGCATCCAAATAATCCTTCAAGCAAATGGAAATTTCAACCGATTAGGAAGTGAGTCGAGTTTTCGTATTGATATAATCCTGCCACTAACAAAAAAGCTGATTCTAAAGCTACCGTGGAAACTTGGACAGTTAGTAAATCTCAAGCCATGGTGGATAGGATGTGAAATTGATTTTTCTTAACTTTCCACCAAGCTAACAAGTCAAAATTTTTAAAATCATGTGGAATCATGTTTGATAAAATGTTGTTCCCACCATACCTCCCGAGTTCGCTACTAAGAGTGTTATCACGTTAACGTTTATTACATTTATCCTTAAAATATTATACAAAAAAAAAACATTGGATCACTTGAACTTTTGGCATGTGCCGCATACCTCATTGACTCATGAATGCTTGATTATTCATCATATTTTGCTAAATACATATCAAGCATTATTGATAACTGTTGATTAAAACTAGCTTTTAAAATTTGAGTATGAAATGGGCTTTCTTCATCTAAATTAAAATTAAGTGTAATTTTATCAAGTAAAGTTTCAACCCCTATCAAATTTTAGCAAGGGTTTAACGCAGCAGCACAAGTAATAACCGGAGGCATTTCATTAAAAAAATTTATAAGTTTTTCTTTCACTGGAGGTATCATATCCGAATAATGTCTATCTCTAAACGATAGCTCATATAATTTTGAAGTCATTAAGTATATTTTGTGAAGTACTAATAGACTCGTTGGATAATAAACTCTGGAAAGACAAGTAGTTGCGGTTTTAAAAACAGGAATCATTTTACTAATTTCTTTAATAGTAGCCCAATCAGAGGGATGATAAGTCATAGCCTTCCCACGACTCACCAAAATGTTAGGAAAAGCTATTAAACTTTCTTTTTTTTCTCAATAGCCTTTTTCAACATGTTACAAGTCGAATTTCATCAAGTGTATATACATCCCAATTCGACCTAAATATTTGAAATTTGCTTCTTTACAAAACTTGTGATACTTACTGTATCTTTGGGTATTGCTAAAAATGTCGCGTATCATTCTTTAAAAAGCATATTTTGTTTGTTCAATCATTTTTAAACCATCTTGAATGGTTAAGTTTATAATATGCGCAACACATCTACTATGAAAAAACATATCGTCACAAATTGGTTTGTATTTTAATTTTAGGTGTTTTATCGCACGCATATTATTTGACGCATTATCAAAGAAATTGTAAAAACTTTGTTTTCCAATTTATGCGTTTTAATAGCTTAGTTAATAAGATAAAAAAATATTTTCATAAGTGTTAGAATAATCAAATAATTCAAACGCAATCGTATGTTTCATCATTTGCCACGTATCGGGTTAAACCCAATGGGCGGTGACACAAATGTACAAGTGCGGTGAACCATGTGGAGTAGACCAAAAATCACAAGTAAAATTAACACCGGTTTCTAAATTCTCAAAATAAGAAATTAATTTATTTTTAGCTTTTTTCACATTTTTAAACAATGCACGACTTATATTGGTATAACATGGTTGAAGAGTTTATTGAATGAGTCAAGTTAAACGTTCATTGTCGAAATGTTTGAATGGTAAGCTTATTGAATTACAAATTACGTCATTTGCTCCCGAACCGCATCAACGTTATTAGCCCAAAAATTTCCTTCGTTTTTTATCGAAGCTTGACCTCGAGACGGTTCACTTTTCAACGCCTTACAATATGTCAATGAAATGCGGATTCTCAAGGTTGTCTTTGCTTCTTTTTTGAAAATTTTTTTGCAAAACTTGCAACGAGCTTTGTCCGGACCACTAGATATTTGACATTAATCATAGTTATACCATATTTCAAGGTTTCTATTCGTAGAAAGGATTGCTACCACTACGTTGCTTGAAAACACATCACAACCAACGGACGCTTGACCACTTGATTAAGCCATTTGAGAGTTTTTTTTAATGCACGATTTGGTATTGAGAGTTTTTGAAAGTAAATAGCATTTTAAGTTATTGTGTTTCAACCAAAACATCCACTATATCTTTACACTAACTAAAGGGGGGTATGATGGTAAAAAAAACACCCAGAACGGCTATATGACTATTGTATAACGGCTAGTTTTTAAAATCGGTTTGAAAACCGGTTTGAAGGTTGAAACCGGTTTAGGAAACGGACCGGTTTGAACATGCTTTTGGTTTGAGGGGGTCCAAACTTATTGCAAACCGACGGTTTGGACCGGTTTGGAATCGGTTTGGGAGCTCAAACCGGTTTTTTTGTCCATGTCTAGCTGGTACAAGTGGACCAAATAATCACCGACATTCATTTATTATTATTAGTATTATTTTTTTATTCTTGCTGCTGTTCTTTTTATTTTTATTTTTATTTTCGTAATCTAAAACTCATAGTAAAACAATTATTATGAGACCACTTACTCAAAAGTTCAAAAGTGGTGGGATTCTGGGCTCCTCTTCATTCGATTTGGGAATGAAAAAGTTTTAAACATATTACTAGGATTGGGTATTGTCACCATTAAGGCTATCGCTTATGTCACATCCCTTAACATTATGGCACCTATATCATATCATATGATACATTAAAATGCATTGCACTATACTTTCAGGATAATCTTTTTAACATTTGAAAGAGAAAATTGCACCTTTTTCTATACAAGCATAGTTTATCAAGAGTAAGAATCATTTTAGTTTGGAGAATTCGGGGTTGAAAAGGGGTCAAATGGATAAACGCCTTGGGTCAAATAAATAGACCGTAACCGGAAGATGTTTAAAACCATGTAACTCACATAAAAAAATTTTCACCTCTTTATCTAATCAGGTTAAACAAGTTGGCATGTTAAAACAGTTTGACGGTTGTAAACATGTTAAATGAATTATTTGACGAGTGCAAGTCAAACTCATAAAATTGTACATTTCTCATTTTTAATTAGCTTGATGGGTCGACAGTCGACACATTTATTTAAAAACTTAATCGGTCAACCCTTAGAACCAACCCAGAACTAACTTTTTTCATATTGGGTTGTATCAAGAATTTTCTACAGTAGAATTAAATTTTCTATGTTAATTTAGGTCTATAAAATCCTTTTTTATCAATATCAAAATGGAATTTTTATAGGTTGACGCGCACCTATAATTTATATGAACTTCAATATGAACAAACCCAAAGATCATATCAAACATATGGAACGACATATTCATTGGTTTGAACAACCACAACCATATAAACAAAAATTTTATATATTTCAGTAACCTTAAATTACAAACTTCCAACCAAAAATACAAATGTGTTAATAATTTTGTTAACTATAAAATCATATTCAACAGAGTCACAAATGTGTTAACAATTTTGTTAACTATAAAATCATATTGATATAAATCAAACTTTCAAAGTAGAAACTATCCTTAGTAAGTCCACTTGGATAACAAAGGCCATAGACGATTGTAACATAGAATTAGAAGGTCACAAGTTCCCGTTAGGTTGCATGTTATGACCTTAGGTGGAATCAATGTTGTATTGGGTATAGATTAATTAGCCACCTATAGGCCTAATATAGTATGTCAGGAAAAGATGATTCGTTTGACAGCGTCTGATGGTAGTCTAATTATGATTTACAGTGAAAAAGTATACAAGGTTTCGATGAACATTTCTATAACAAAAGCAGTAAAGTTTATGAGGTGAGGGTGCCGAGCTTATTTGACATATGTAAAAAATGCTATTAAAAGATTTGATACCTTTAAAGAAATGATCAACTTCAAGAAAGGAAGTCTGGTGCACAATCAAAGAAACTTTTGTTCACGTGTCACAACGGTAACTATGGTCGTGGACAACACTTTGAAGATCATGAATGAGGATGATTTAATCCGTCATGTGATCGAGGCCTTGATAGTTTTAGATAAGTACAAAGAGAAGAGAGAAGAAAAGGAAGAGGAGAAAATACTTTCGCCTGATAACTTTAGAAATGATGATGATGATAGATGATAATTATAATAGAAAGAAAAGATACTCTAGAAATCAAAACAGATTCCAAAGAGATGTTAGTGAAGTAAGGTATTACAAATACCATAAGTTTAAACACTTTTCGAGTGACTGCCCTCAATGACGGTTAGAGATAATAGACATTCGTAAATGAAAACTAGATAGAACCTAGCAATTATTGGTTCTCATTATAAGGATACTTTAATCATGAAAAACTAGAATGGACAGGATTAACTACTAAAAAAAATCAGCCCAAAGTTTTACAACTATATGAAGAGACAAAAGAAGAAAAGTTAAAAGATCAAAGATTAGAAACAAATCTCTATACTAATAAATAAAAATAAATCCAAACACTTGTTACCATTCTAGGCTATCTAATAATTGATTTTCCCGCTTCTCTCTGCTTTTAATTATGAATATTATAATAACTATTCATTAATTAATAACTATCCATAATTAAAATTTTAAATATATTAACTTCAAATTTTCAAATGTGTAATATATGGGTTTATTCAATCCGTATAATACACCATATTTAAGACATAACTTTTTATATTATTAACCACTTAACGGTAATTTATTTAGCCAATGTATTACACGGGATTGTAACCTAGTCATTGTATAGAGAGAAAAGTGAGATTTCTAAAGTTGATGTTATTTGAAATTCATATTGAGTAAAGAGTCCCAAATGCTTCATGATTTTAACCAAGTTTGATAGTAATCTGGTCAATTATGTTACTATTTTAAAGTATGTTTTAAAGTCTGTTATGTAATTTGTAAATATATCTAGTAGATGGGTATGATATATAAGGGTTGAGTTTAAATGAAAACCAAAATAGTAGAAACCGTATGTGAGATTCTAGGGATACTACATTTCACGAAACAGTCGTTTCATTCCTATGATCACCACTATAAGAAGGGAGTCTGTATTTAAAAATAGGTTATGATTATTGGAATACAAATCAAAGCTCAATTAATTCAGTGTCGGTTTAATTAAGGTTTTTCATTAGAGATCTTGGGCAATAATTTACACACCTAGGTTGTATTACTGTTTCTAACAAACAAGATATATAAGTGAATACATGAAGTATATTTAAGTGCATACATGAAAACGTATCATGAATTATGAGGTAGATTTTGTGCTTTTGTGGGTCATTTTAACGATTAACAGAACGAAAGTGGATTCACTATTTTTCTTTTATGATTTTATAAATAAACTTCTTTATATAGAATAGTTTTGCAGGACCGTTTAAGGGAGCTCAATACAACCAATCTCACAATGAGAATAGTGTTATAACACTTAACAGATCAAATAGGGAACCGAGATAATATTATGAGGCTAAGAACACAAGCAAACAAGGAGACAGAACTAAAAGCAACAAGCGAATATGGTTTTCAAGGATTAAGTATATTGCTCTCAAGTTATTTTACAAGTGTTACAAAGCATAAGTTAAGATACAAGAACCTGAGACACTTTATACTACATCGTACAACCGGTCATACTTTGAAGGCCAGCTGCAAACACTAATCTAGACAACAAGATCAATGTAAAGTCAAAATACAGATTGCCGCTTGACTAGTGACTATGACATGCCATAGCTCACATCTTAATATATTACAAAAAGAATAAAAATACATAAAGTAGAAAGTTACAGACTCAAGACCTGCATGTACAGTTTACTAAAGCATGGACCTTTTCACCAAACTATGCAAGTTGGTGAGTCTTCAGAGTTGTAGCGGAAAGTTGGTCAGCTTTCTGAAAAAGTAGATCAGAGAAAGTATGTCTTCTTTGTCCTTAGAAGAAATCAGTCTTCTGTTCTTGTTGGTTTCGGATGACTTTGTCTTTTAAGTTTCGGAAGACTTCATCTTTGGCTTCGAAAGATCTTGGTCTTGACTTTAGAAGATTTTACACTTAGACAGTTTTTCTTAAAAGGAGTGTAAAACTTTCAAAGTAACTTTTACAATGCACATGCATGCAAGCAGGAAGCTCTTTGGCTACTTTAGTTGCATCAGCATTTCAAGTATTCCTTATAAACTCCTCCTAAGCTAATACTACCAAAACAGAGAAGAATACTCAAATGTTGACAGTACTTATTAGAATCAAGACCATGCCTTTCTTCATCAATTGGTCTGGATCCCTCAAACTCTTATAGTATCTCCTCATGTCATAGAGATTATGTAAAGTGAGATCAAACATGTATTGCCAGAGATAGACATCTTGACCTCCTTAATCTCTAATGACATACCATCTGTCTGGATTTGCTACAAAGCTCCATGACAGGATGAGTCTTCCAACTGCAAGAGGCTCTGCTTGAATAGGAGTTGATTGAGCAGCCTATTCTTGTTCACCCTTAGTATGTTCTGATTCATCCTGGGTTGCAAAGGTGGATTCCTTAAACTTCTTCTTTTTCTTCTTATCACTTCTAATGGCCATCCTTTTCTTTTTTCTATACTTTACCTGAGGAGAGTGGCATGCCGCACGAGATGATCTTTTATTATTCTCCTCAGTTGGGTCCCTTTCCTCCATTTGTTCAGAATCATCAGAAGATAAAGTTGGCTTAGATGTAGCTTCAAGATGAGGTTGTGTTGTCTCTTATGGTTCAACCTTCACCTCAACTTCAGGTACAGCTTGACTTGGTGGAGAATGTAAGTCAACGAGCTGACCTTCCTTTATCTTCTGCTTGATCCTTCTGATATGGTCTGATGGTGGCTCTTGACTTAGCAGCCTCTTCTTTCATTTTCCTCTTAACAGCTTTTTTTTGAGTTTGAGCTTCTTTTTCCAGCTATTTGAGGTACTCAAATTCAACATACTCGTATGAGAGAGGGTTGAGAACTGCTGCCTGATAGAGATCTATGGCACTCAGATAGGTTATCATCTTCTGTCTCTCGTGTTCTTTGTCTATCTGAGTTTGTTCATGTTTTACAGCCACAGTCTTTTTTTCAGTACTTTTTTGAACCGGAGAGAGGGTAAAAGCTTTGTATATTTCTTTCTTTTTTTTTTCTTTTTTAATCTTGAGAAGCAATTCTTAAGCCTCAGCTTCCTTACTCTCTTTGAACAACTCAGTTTCTGCCGGTTCATTTAACTCTGACACGGTAATAGAGATGATTTCATCTATATTGTAGTTTTTTAATCCTAGATAATTCAATCTACCTGCCCTTAACTTATCATCTTGAGTGTTAGGCCTGTGGACAGCTCTGATTGCAGCTTGCATGAAGCTTGGGATTTCTCGTGTTTTCTCTCCCCTAGCCTTTCTCTTCCTCTCCTTTTTCTCCTTCTCAATCTTCTCATGAGTCATTTTACTTTTCACTTTGTCAATTGTTGGCCTGTATGACTTAGGGTGGAGAGAGCTTTGGCCTTCTGATGATTGTACTGATCTTGAGCTCTGGCCAGAAAAAGGTTGTGATACACCTTCACCAGCACGTGTTTCACTAAGGGTACTGGCTGCTGAGGATAAGCTTGTCTCAAAGTTCACAAGGTTCATTACTGGGCTTTCAACTAAGGTTTTTCTTTCGAAGCTAATCTTAAAGTCTGCCTCAGTATCCAATTGACCAACATTTTTCCCTGCTAGACTCTGTCTATATAATTTTGCTTTGTTTCTGAACTACTACAGCACCCACTCTTGGATTATCTCAGCTAATCTGCCAGTCTGTCTGTTTTGCCTTGGGTTGACAAGTGGCAGATCAACCAAGTTAATAATCTCATGGAATCTCAAGGTCTGAAAACTAAAAACCTGAGATCTGGAGAGCACCAATGCCATTCTTGCATTGTGATACCACCATCCCACTATTTGATTTTCAGCAAGCTAGGATGGGGCAGACATTGCCACTGAGATTCCTTCCTTAAAGAGTTCTTGTAATATGGCCTCCAAATCAGTATGAGCCTGAGAAAGTTGTTGAGTCTGGACAACTGCAAGTGAGGCTGGTGAATCCTTATTGTTCATACTCAGGATAGAACTCTCAGGTTTTGTGGTTGCAGTGACTTTCTCTCCCTTTTTGGTAGCATCACCCACTTGCATAGTTGAGCTGAAGGTTAAGTGCACTGCTTACACAGGTTCTTGTGTACCTGTTTGAGTTTGTCTGGGTGGTCTCTCAGCTAGCTTGCCCTTAAAATCGATGATCTCAAGTTGCTGGTCATTAACACTCTTTTGTAAAACAGTCACGTGAGATTCCAAGTGACTAACCTTTGAAAATAAATAGGTGCATGTTTGTTGAAGTTGTTGCACCTTTAATTGCAGACTCCCCTCATCTTCAGATGAAAAATCATGGGGGGATAAGAAAATTGTACCAAGGTATTCTTCCTCATCACCAGCATATTGTTCTTGGCTACTGGATTTTCTCTGCTAACTGACAACTTCAGTGAAGTGTCAATGGGCTGAGTTGCCATGGTTGAGGTATTAATGATGTAATCACTAGTAGTAGTGAGAGCCTCTTCCATATAGATCTCTTGTAACTTGTTCAAGAAGACCCACCTTAGTTGGGGGTGAATGATGTGGGCTAGACATAGGAAACGCAGAAGCACTTATCTTTCCTTAAACAAGGGTGGAGAAGAGAGGTTTATGGTACTCACTGAAACCAATGTCTTTATCATAATAGAATTCTAGATTGGGGGTTGGTTGGTTAAGATCTATAGGCTGGGGATGGTAACTTTCCCTTAAAGGTTGTTCACTAGAGTTTTGAGATTTTGAATGAAGGATTAAGGCTTGTTGGGTGATAAGCTCATCAGGCTGAGCAAGGAACCTCAGCACTGATCATTTGTGAGATGTGAGTGGTTTGCTACTCAGGGAAAGTGAGAGCTCCAGTGTCCACTTCCTTCTGCATGGTTGGTGATATGGGGGCTGCACAATCTGAGTAGCTTGTGTAGGTGTTATTTGGATTTTCTCTGGTAGGTGATAGTTATTTGTGGCTGTGGGGTTTGAGAAGTAGAAGGTATGGGTTCAACACTAGCTAGTGCTGCTAGGTTGTCACCTTAAGCAATGAGCTCTAACATTCCCTGAGAAGCCAACAGTTGGCTTGCTCATAGTTTTGAAGATGTCGGGCTTCATCTGTCCCAATTTAAGAACTTTACATGTTCCCCACAACTGTGAGCGCAGTTCACAGTTGAGAATGTGCTGTACATATCTAGTGAACATGTAATATTCTAATGAGTCTAAATTTGCAAGCAAGTTAGTATATACAAATTGTGAGTACGTGAACTTGGCCCCCTGAACCATTACATGAGAAAGAATCTTTCTCAGAGTTCAACAAAGCAACCTGATTATGTTGCCCGTAAAGTTGCATGAAAAAATCAGGCTGATTTCTGCGATCAAGGTTAGCTTTAGTGCGATAGAAGATAAGAACAAAGACGTTTTATGGGTGAATTTAGGTTAGAGAAGGTTGTAGATGAAGAGGAAAGTGAAAGAGAGGGGAACCGTTGGGTATATATATATATATATATATATATATATATATATATATATATATATGAAATCAATTTAAGACAAAGTTAATAAGAAAGGATAAATTTTGAAATCCGGATGTCGGTCCCACCTCTAAAAAAATGCCCAAAAAGATAGTTTTTTTGTAAGTCGAAAATCTTTCGAAAATATTTTGTATTCGGAAGTTTTGATAAAAGCTTCTAAAGCCAATTTAACTTCGAAAGATATTTTTAAGAGTTATGAAAAGTTTGCTTCGAAAGGAAAATACTTATAAAATATTCACTTTTGAAACATGTTTTGGTTTCGGAAGAGATCAAGACTTAGAGTTTTTATTCTAAAGAGATTGAATCTTTCAAGACATAATTGGTTACGGAAGAAAGATGTTTTTCAAAAGCATATAAGTAATTATGAGCAAAATAAGCTTCGAAATATATTTCAAAATTTATTCCGAAGGTAAATTCACATAAGTAATTATTTGGTTTGAAGACATAATGTTATTCCGAAGGTAACCTGATATCTTCCGAAAGGAAATATGTTTAAAACGTTTAAAAATCTAAAGAATATGATTTAAAAGATTTTCTTTCAAGTTAAAAAGCGGCTTATGATGGTGATAAAATAACCAACTGAGGACACATAGGTTTTAGAAATAATATTAAGTTTAAGTTTAAGAAAATCTACTCAAGGTTAATCATCCCAATAGCTGATACAAGATATTTGAACATCTGTTCATCAAAATCTTTGGTGAACAGATCAACATATTGTTCATTTGTGTTAACTTTAACTAGTTTGAATAATCTATTTTAAAAGTTATCTCTAATCAAATGACATCTGATGTTGATTTGCTTTGTCCTTCAATGCTGCACAGGGTTCTCTGTAATAAAGATAGCACTATTGTTGTCTATGTGGATAGCAGTCTCTTTGAAATTAAATCCATAGTCTAGCATCTAATTTTGAATCCAAAGCATTTGAGCACAGTAGCTAGCAGCAGCAATGTATTCAGCTTCAGCAGTTGATGCAGATACACAGAATTATTTCTTACATTGCCAAAAGACTATCCTTCCACCAAGGAATTGACATTCCCCAAATGTAGACTTTGTAGTCATATTGCAGCCACCATAGTCACTATATGTATAGGCATATATATTAAAATCAAAATTCTTTGGATAACAAAGGCCTAGTGTTGGAGCACCTTTAAGATATCTTAGAATTCTCTTGACAGCAAATAGGTGTGACATTTTGGGGTTTGCTTGATATCTGGCACAAATGTAAGAAATAATATCCTGACATAATATCCTAAGTCATTTTGGGGTTTGCTTGATCTCTTAACTAGCATTAAGTCATTCTCTGTTCCTTTGATTAAGAGAGTTCCATCTGTAGTACCCATTTTGTAACCATGCTAACATATATACTGAGATAGAGTCTCATACCAATTCTTTGCAGCTTGATGCAGCCCATAAATAGCTTTATCAAGCTTGCAGACATAATCAGGATGATCTGGTTCTGCAAAGCCAGATGGTTGTTTGACATACACCTATTTATCAATCATCTCATATAAGAAAGCACACTTGACATCAAGTTGCTAGACTTTGAAATCCTTGGATGCAACAAATGTTAGGAATATCCTAACAGCTTCAAGTCTTGCCACAGGAGCAAATACATGTGTAGTCAAGTCCTTCTTCTTGTGTGTATCCTTGAATAACTAGTTTTGCCTTGTTATTGATAACAAGTCCTCTATCATCCTTCTTGTTTCTAAAAACCCAATTGGTTGCTATAATAGTCTTCCCTAGAGGAAGAGTACATAAGTTCCAAACCTTTTGATTTTTGAATTAAAACAGCTGCTCTTACATAGCTTCAACCCAACTTTCATACTTTAAAACCTTATCAACTTTCTTTGGCTTTATCTGGGATAGAAAACAAGAGTAGAGACAAACATTTTTGTCATGGGTTTGTTCTCTTCTTCTTACCCTCTTGTCAACATCTCCAATGATGTTTGTGGTGGGGTGTGACTTGTGGATGCTGAGTTGAGGGTTCACAGCAAGTTGATTGAAGAGATCTAAATTAGAGAAATTTGCATCAGGTAGTGAAGAGTTACCCACCACATCAGCACACTTATCAAGAGAAGCTTAATCCACTGAGTGTGTGACATCATTGATGTTGTCTTCCATAGAGTGATTGTCAGCATCAAAAAACTCTTGATCACTGTCACCACTACCACTTTCTTATACATTTAAAGCTTCTTCATTTCAGTTTTGTGCCTCTAAGCTAGAACTTGTTGCCACCTCATATGTATAAGGTGGATTTGTCATGCTTGTGCTGATAAGAACTCCATCTGCAGGGTTTGTTACCACTAGAGCTGAATTAGAATGATTTGTAAGTCTTCTCAGCTCAAATATTGGGTCAGGATCTGCTGTTGATACCTGTGGATCCTGAAACATTCTCACAAACCTTGTTAAAACAGTTGGTAACTAAATCAAGATCAAACAACCAATCTGGACCAGAACCTTTCACACTAAGAGTGTGCTCATTGAAGGTCACATTAACTGATTTCTCAACTATTGTAGTTCTAAGATTGTATACTCTATAAGACTTAACTTGAGAAGAGTATTTAATAAAGTGTCCATCATCTGATTTCTTATCAAATTTGGCTACTTAATCTTTGGTATGCAAGTTTGTGCAAGAACATCCAAATGATTTGAGAAAACAAATAAAAGGTCTTCTTTTATGCCACAGTTCATAAGTAGTCTTAACATGAATCTTAACCACTAAAACTCTGTTTTGTACATATCAAGCAGTGTTCACTGCCTCTGCCCAGAAGGTGATGGGCACTTTAGAGTTAGACAACATAGTTCTTGCAGTTTCAATTAGTGTCATGTTTCTTCTCTCAGCAACACCGTTTTGCTGAGAAGTGTTGGGAGTACTATATTGTCTTGTAATACCTTTTTCATCATAAAATGTATAAGGATTTAGTTCTTAAATTCAGTTCTCTGATCACATCTTATGGTCTTGACCTTGTGATCATATTGATTCTTAATTTTCAAAATGAAATTCTTCAAGATCTTAGGAATCTTATCCTTAGTTCTAAAGAAAAAGACACAAGTGAATCTTGTAAAGTCATCTGTGATCACTAAACAATATAAGATCATTCCTAGACTCATTACACTGGTAGGGCCAAAGAGATCCATATGTAACAAGTGTAGGGTAGTAGTGATGAAATTTTTTTCCTTTAGCTTGTGAGATACCTTGTTTTGCTTCCCTTTCAGGCATGCAACACAGTGATCATCACTTGTAAACTCTTTATTTGGCATTTCAGTTACCAAATCATTCTTAATTAATTTATTCATGTTTTTAAAGTTTATATGGTACATTCTTTTATGCCAGAGAAAAGATTCATCACTATTTGCCTTAGATAGAAAGCAAGAAACTTCTTCTAAAATGGATGTTTCCTGCAAGTCCATCTTGTACATGTTTTTTTTTTTCTAGGGGCTCTGAGCAAGATATGCTCATTGCGAATGAACACCCCGAGCTTGAGAACAATGCACTCATGCTTAGTAAAAAGCATGTTGTGTCTCTGATCATAAAATTAAGATATACTCAGTAAATTGTACCCAAGCTCTTTAACAAAGTTTACCTTCTCCATGCTGAGCCTATCATTTGTGACCCTGCCCCTTCCAGTAATGTAACCTCCAGCATCTCCTCCAAAAGCAACTAGCCCTCCATCAATTTTCTCAAAATTTTGAAGTAAAGAGTAATTGTCTGTCATGTGACTGAAACAGCCACTATTAATAATCCATACATTTCTATTGGTCTTTAGTTGTTCCTGCACAAAAAAAGATAGTTACATTTGGAAACCCAAGCCTTGCTGGTATTGGGATTGTTAACATGAGTTAAAGACAATGCAACAGTAATTGATCCTATTTTCAAGCTTTAAAAACCATCAGCTGTTGTTGATGAAAAACTTTCAGTCACATAGTCTTTTTTTGTCTTCCAAACCACCTTTGAAAGCTTAGACTTAACCTTCAATAACTCATAAGTTTTGACAATTTCGGAAGTTTTGGAGACTAGACCTTCGGAAGATCTTGCTATCACTGCAGCAGACTTCAGTGTTTCGGAAGCATTCAGACTTCTGCAATGCACATATATGCAAGCAGGAAGTTTTTTGGCTACTTTGGTTGCATCAGTCTTTCAAGTATTCCTTACAAGTTTATAACATTATTTTCTCTTCTTAGTAACCAATAAATAACGTTGCACAAGCTCCAAAGGAGGTGAATGATTCAAGAAATAGAAGTAAGAATCATTCACTCATGTTGATGTGCAACTCACATTTGAACATATATAATTTACTTAATTCATCACTATATTTGTTCGTTTATTTCTTAAACGAATGGAGCTAGTTGAACTACATATCTGACACTACATATCTGACACAATGTATGGAGATCAAAGTCTACATGCGAATACAACAAGTAACAATAAATTATCTGCATCAATGGACAAAGTCATCACCCTACTCCAATTCAGTTTGGCGGTTTCAATCATTTTCTTGATTTCAAATTATCGCACTTCATCTTTAACCGATTCCATTGTCAAAAACGTGGGAGGCGCTCGCCTAGGTGTAATTTTTAGGCGCGGTGAGGGTTTACCGCCTTGCAGCCATCTAGGCGCTCAAGCGAAGGTCTGGCAAAAATTTCAACGGGAAGAAACTTTCATTTTCTGCTTTCTTTCTTCTTTCTTTAGAGAAGTCGTTTGTGTTTGTACAATAAGATATGATAGAAATCTTAAAATTAAGCAGTGTAATAGAGAAGAAATAAGATTGAAAGAGAGAGGGAGGGTAGGAGAGTGATGGTCTATGAATGTGTGTTAATATATAATTTTGACTCTTAAAAGAAAAGTAAATAAGGTGATGGGATTGGAGCGCAGAAGGAAAAAGTAAAGTATTTAACCGTTAACTTTAAATCTTCTTTTATATATCAGGTTATTAAATTTTTTGTTGGACCATATCAATTCTAATCTTCTAAGCCTATGCAATACATGTTATTGTTTGTGAATTGTGCATCTTTTTTGTCTCAAGCATGTTTATTTTAGGCGTCTTGCGCCTAGGCGACAGGCAAGGCCATTGCCTCTTGAGTGTGCCTTGTGCCTTTGACAACTGACTGATTCACGCCTAATTTTCTTATAAAATTGTTAATGAAACATGATAGGTATAAAAGCTTGATGATTTGATATATATGCAATAGAGTGATATACAATAAAATCAGCTAATCGCGTTTTGACAAATAACTAGTATAAACAAGAAAAGAATTACATAAGGTTACCTAGTCGGGCAGAAAAGGCAATCTGTTCATCGAGTAGGGTGAGCCATTCGTTTTAGACAACTCATCAAGCTCATCCTCATCCTCATCATCATCGACGTCATCATCTTTATCTTGTTTTTCAGCTTGAAATGGTAAAATACGAAGCCTTCCATCCACATCTGAACCAATTCTCTGTGCCTGTAGCTTGTATTTACGAATTAGATCCTTTTGAAGCAACAGAATGTTGGATTGTCTGGGAAGTAATTCTACAGGTTCACCTTTTGGAATTACAACCTGTTCAATTGCAATCCTCACTTCCTGTAAAATAATGGAGAAAAGCTTGTAAAGAAAGTTGAATGCAGTTTAGGATCTTCAAAAAATTGAAGATGTATTAATGCCACAACATGATGACATCAAATACTCTAGGAATTGACATTTTCAAACCAATTTCATTTTATCTGTTTATAGGTGGGGAGATTTGATTGGAATGAGATTTAAGTTTGAATATATAATAGAGAAACTTTATTATCTCAGACTCTATGGTCTCAATAAACCCCTAAAAATATGTAGCATTCAAGCTGACCCACTGATTCTAATTATCATAATAAGAACAAATCCAGTTTGATCTTTGAGTGTAACACCATAGTTCTTTTCCCCAAATGTAGCTGCCATGTATGGGTCATCTATAAACTGCCACGAGAAGCAACGATAAGAAAAACCTGGGATTGTAAATAAGGATAGACAGAGATAGATCTTTAGGAACTAATTTTTTATGAACAGCGATGGCAATTCAGGTTTAGTGGCATGCCTCTTCAAAGCCCACGTATGTCCATACCTCAAATGGAATTTCAACCGTCAATCGTTACTTTAATGCTCAAGGATGGCACCAACCAGTTCCAGGAGGAAACCAACTAACTTGTAAAACCCCCTGACTTGCATATACCTGGAGAGCACATTGGCAACCCCTATTAATGGATGCAAGATTTTTGCGTTGAAGTGGGATTCAAACTTGCGACCTTAAAGCCATGGAGCTCTTATCCACACCAACCAGTGCCAGTGGACCAAATGGCCACCGGCCTTTAGGAACTAATTAAAATTCTCTTATCTAATGTATATAAGTTCCTCATAATACTGGACATCCAGTGAGTACGTCTATCCTCCTGCAGCCTTTAGCCACCCATTTACTGCCATCCACCCATGTGTATCCTCTTTCCGCACATTTATGTCAAGATATATATGTTAGTGTAGTATCAGTATAGACTTATAAAACTTCTCTTCTTTTGTGTTTTAACAACTAGAAAAGTTTTGGCAAAACAAGTGCACCTCACATACATGGTGTGTACAAGGCCCTATCACCTCGAAGCACCTCATATTTTTTAAAACGCAGTTCAAGAATAAATAGTAACATGGGTGAGCGACAAGGAAAATATCACATGCTAGGCATGTCAGAATAATAAAAAGAAGAGAATAACAATTAATGACAGCTCAGGCTATACCATAGATATTATACTAGAAACAATCAAGAAACTAATCACCCTTAGAAACAGAAAGATAAAGTACCTCCAAAGCATCAGTCTTCTCTAATTCATTTATATGAGAATATTCATCTTCACTATCTTCAAAATCATTATCATAATCAGTCACTAATGCCTCTATGGCCTTTGTTAACTGTGTCAATGAGCTTGTCTACACCATAAAATTTAGTGAACAAATCAAGGAATGATCTTTCATAAATCATTAGCATAAAAATTTAATAATGCTTACTTTCGTGACATAAATAGGTATGTCATTAGAGTGGGCAGCAGCCTGAATTCGAGAATTTTTCTTGATTTTAGACAATAATGCAAGTATTGCATCTGCTTCACTAATATTATCAGTAAATTGAACAGCAGATTCCATCTTTAAGTGTTTAAATACTTGTCTTGAACTTGTCTCTGAGACCTACAATATTCATATTAACTTAGTCCAATACAATCTAATTATACTCATAAAAAAATACAATTGATATCATACGCCATAAAGATATAAACACAGTGGTGGCTTATCATAAGAATTATCTGTATCACTTTGAGACTCTTTAGAAATTTGTTTGTCGGGTGTAAGCTTTTCATTGGTCCATTGTGGAATGCCTTCAATTGTAGAGACACTCTTCTTGACAAATGATTCAGGCGCAATTGGATCACTTTGCAATGTAACATCTATCACCCCTTCATTTAATTTGCGAACTTGATAGTTTGGGGAACGGCCTTCCTTACATGAAGAAATGTAAACATGATCAAACTATGAAATGGGTCAAGTCAACCATTTTTAGCTTGAAAGTCTCGTAAAGTCTATTGTTGATGCATAAATGCATACCACCTCCTAAATCGTTTTTTATATAAAGATCAGATTATTACTTATTAAACATAACCAAGGCATTAATTATTTTGAAAATTTTGAAGTAGAAAAAAAAAAGTGATTGCAGGAGGACCCCTGCTAAAATGACCCATTTTGTTCAGTAATTTTCAACCCTTTACCCGATTCATCGGTCTCCCCATCATGCCACCTTTAAAAAACAGACAAAGGCGAAAACAAACCTGAAAGAATAGCATCAACAGTCGCTTCCAGACTGCTATGAACTCTCAATTCAAGCCTAGAAATGATCTCAACCGCACAATCAAAAGTAGAGGGGCCTTTCCTCTCCAACACTGATTTCTGTACACCCCTTCGATTTGCCTCTTCGTCTCCTAATGTCACACTCTGAAAAATGCATGCATTGATTCAGAAGTGTATATGAAGTTAGAATGATAGTTATAACTAAATTACCTGTATTCCTCCAACAAGCATATCCAATGAAGGATTCATTACTAAATTCTCAATTGTAATACCATGAGCAGTTGCAACTAACTGAATCCCACGTTGTGCAATAGTGCTTGCAGCTGCGGCTTCAAGTTTTGTACCAATTTCATCGATTACAATCACTTGAGGCATATGATTTTCCACTGCTTCTATTAATACCTACATTACATAAAATATCAGTAAGTAACAACCTAGTATACATGTTTGGGACCATATATAATACGCACAATTTAGGAAATTTATATAAATTACCAACGTAATTTCTGATTTGTCCCATATTAGTCATTGTAGTCCTGAAAATATCACATGAATCATTAAAAGATGGCTTTAAGTTCCACTTACATCATTTGGTAGCATGATGATTAGTTGAGTAATTGATGTGGCACTTATTTTTCTTTATTGATTGTTCTACTATGGTCATCAAAAAATGGCTTCTTGTTCCACGTTTGTACATAAACATGCCAGCATCTCAGCCGGTCAATAGCAATAACCTAAGTGAAACAAAAAGCCATCTTTTAATGACCCACATGGGTTTTCTGAGTATAATGACTAATGTGGGACAAATGAAAAAATATGTTGGTAATTTATACTATACCCAAGTTAGAAATACTTGATGGAAACCGGCCTTTGATTTTGAACTTGTAAAGCAAAGCTTCTCAAAATACAAAAAGTAGCATCAAAGATTTTTGCTTTCAGACGTTATTCTTTATTACCTTATGTTGCATGTCGGAATCAGGAACTTGCATCCGTCGAGCATTACCTATGCCTGCATGTGGTATATCACCGTCTCCACCAATTTCATTTGAAGTATCAACAATCATCACACGTTTATTATAATCATTTGCAAGCATTCGAGCCACGTCCCTGCAAGACACAACTGCAGGTCAAACAAACATAAACTTGTTCACAGTACCTTGTGTGATTAAAACTACAGGACTGAAGAACAAGCATAGAAAATAACTAAACCTGATAATTGTAGTTTTTCCTACTCCTGGAGGTCCAATAATCCATCTTTACTCTTGCAATAACCACTGATACAGCTTGTAGTTTTTCCTACTCCTGGAGGTCCAATAAGCAACAAAGAAGCTCCATCTTTAACCAAATCTTGCAATAACTTGGCACTTCCTGATACAGCTCGACCAACACGACATGTTAACCCAATTATTGTGCCCTTGCGGTTTCTGATAGCACTTATACGGTGTAACGTTCTGCTAATGCCAGCTCGATTATCAATAGCAAAGTCACCTACCTATAACAGTTTATATTCACTAAAGTGGTATAATAATTTATGCAAATAAACAGAAACCCATGCCTTTGTAGAGCAATAATGGATTAAACAATTAAAACTGAATATTCGGATAGGAATCATAGGATCCATAACTATGAAGTAAATAAAATATTCTCACTTATTAACTAGATCTATCTTCTTATCCCTCCCCCCCCCCCCCCCCCCCCCCCCCCCCCAAAACACAAACACACACACCCCTCTGGCCTATCCCTGAGATTTTGCAACCTAAATTTCACAATGAGGTATTCAATTTTTGACATAACCAATCAAATTGTCAAGCCTTAAGATTTAGTTGATATAGAATCATCAAACTTTAAAAGAGTGATAGATAGTCATGGTAACTAGTGTTTTCAAGAACAGTTTCCAATATCTATAGATGCATATCAAATATTCATTTCCTAAAAGAAGTTTGAAACTTCACTCTCCAAAGTACATATGTAAATGTAGTTTCATTTCAATTGTGCTACATCACATCATTCTACTAGGGTGATTACCCATTGAGACATATACACAAATACAATACAACAAGATAACCATAAAGGGCAAAAAAAGCAAAGGCAATACGTCGAACACCTTGTGTGCAATAAGAAAACAATCATGTTTACCAAAGAAGTAGCGTGTTCAAGATCATCCACAGTGATCAAATCATCCGATAACACAAAATCACCCGACGGAAATCGAGCCAGTGGTTTCCGACCCAAATCCATTACGACCTCAATCAATTGATGAAGCTCCTCATGCTCGTTAACCCTCCGTCGCATCTCCTCCGGCAAAAGCCTCAACATCCGCCCCAATTCCATATCGAACTCTTCCTCACTCGAACTGAAACCCATATCCGAATTCGAACAACGACAAAGATTGTACCCATGACTCCTGTGAATGATCTTGTTCAAGTGTTTAAGACGATGATGATGATGAAGATGAAGAAATTTGGTTGTTGACAAGAATCTGAACACTTGGGTTTGCGATCCCAAGGGGGTTTTGGGGTGAAGAGAGATGGATCGTACGGGTAGACATAGCATGTTTGGATTTTGGCGGCAAATCTACAGCATGTGTTTGTGTGTTTAAGAGGAGTTCTTGTGTTCTTGATTAAGGTGGAAGAATGAAGCTCTTGTGGTCTATCTTCATGCGGATATTACTTGTACCCCTTAGATACGGTTTCTCCTGTTTGTTTGGCCATGTTTAGCAAAATAAGTTTTTAATTAACTTTTGAATTATTAACTTTTAAAAAATTAATAAGTTAATAAATATATTTAAAAAAATATAAAAAGTTAATTTTAAAAGTTTATAAGTTACTTTAAAAAATTAATAGAAGTAATTTTAAAAAGTAAAAAATTACTTTTTGGTAAAATAAGTCCCAAACATTCACTTTGATGATGTTCGATGATATAATTTAGGACAAAACATTATTCTTCCTAAAACTTTCTAGATCTCACTAACAACATATAATATAGAGAGACGGGACACACTAGTTGAAAATCCTAAACTTTCTATTATGGGGCTGAAATGTATAATCGAAATGTATAATCATATCAATAATGTTTTTTATATTTTTGTAGATACAAATATATCTAAACAAAGAAGAGACTAGCTTAGCTTGGATCTAAACTACAACAACAAAGAAAACCTACGTTAAAAGGCCTGAAGAGACTAGCCTTGAGAGTACTCTAACGATCAAATCTGTGATGTGTCAATTATCTATACTAATAATCATTTACATTGTGGGACACATGGCATTCCCACAATGCTTCCCCCAATTATTTTCCCCCCTAAACTATTTATTTTATTTTTTAAAAGTCAAATAACTAATTTCCATATATTTCTCTTTCTCTCTTTATTATAAATTCAAGTCCTTGAATTTATAATTTTTAGAATATTTTTTTATTAAATAAAAACTAAGTATTTTGATTAAAAAATATACTTTTTCAAAAATAAAATTTTCTAAAACTATAATTTTCTAAAAAAAATGAAGCTTTTTTAAATTATGAAATATTTAAATTCAATCTTTTTATAAAATAAAAGTTTTATAAAAAAACATTTATTTAAAACAAACCCGGAGTTTTTAAACAACAAAATACTGATAAAATTATAAAAAAAAAATTTCAAAGGAATTTTTTAAAACGAAAGTTTTAAAAGTAATAAAAAAATCAAAATACTTAACCATACGTAAATTTAATCATCATGTTATATTAAAATAACGTTTTACAATTTCTACTTATCATTAATAAATATTTAATATTTTTGTTATTCAACCCTTGTAATACACGGGGATATAACCTAGTAAAAGTATATATAAGTAAATGAATAATATAGAGGTATAAATATACATGAAATATAATAAATTGATCACGAATAAAATGTTGGCCGGCAAATTATTAGGCTTAATGAGAATGTTATAATTTGGTTGGAATTAACCAGATATAACAAGAATAATTGTACTGAAGTGATCTGACTTATACGAACAATTTGGCTGGAAGTTACTAGATTTGGTAAAAATAAGTTTCTTCAATATAATGCTTTATTAGGAAGAGTGAATGGAAAAGTTATCTTCACATTAGGGGTGTTCATCGGATCGGATAACGGATTATTCGGTTTATTCGGATCGGATTATTCGGATATGAAAATTTCAGGGCCCTATCCGAAATCCGATCCGATCCGAATAAGGATATTTCTATCCGATTCGAATCTATCCGAATTCAATTCGGATCGGATTCGGATATATATCCGAATAATCCGAAATTATCCGAATAAACTAAATAACAAAATTTTGTATTTTTTTGTTCTTAATTTTTTTTTGCTAATTTTTTATTCTTAACATTTTATGAGTTTAAAATCATAACAAAAGATATAAAATTTGAAAATACAAATTTGACGTGAACCCAAATCGAAATATAATAGCTAATTATATAAAACCCGAAGATTATAATCTCTAATTTAGATCAACAATTGATTATGGTATAATTATTTAGGATTAGATGACTAAAATGTGTTAATATACTTTAATATTGAGTTAAAAATATAATAGGTAGTTGGCTAATGAGTATTGGGCTAAAAACATAGTTGAATTCTTATTCGGATTAATCGGATATCCGAATAATCCGAACAATCCGAATAAAAAAATTATGAAATCCGAAATCCGATCCGAAATCCGAATAAGGAATTCGGATTCGGATGAGATCCGATCCGAATATCCGAATAAGAATTCGGATCGGTTTATTCGGATTTGGATACGGATCGGATTTCGGATATTTTCGGATATCGGATTTTTTAAACACCCCTACTTCACATTGAGAGAAAAAAATATAATACCAATGCAATTGGGATACGTAAAGGGTGATCTATATTCATAGAGAAAGCCATCTAATCCTAATGGGCCCAACTGTTATGGGCTAATTCGGCCCAACAGGAAACATATTATTGCTAAGGTAAGGATGGCAAGGTAATGACAAATGAGAATAAAGTAATTATAGCAAGCCAAAGTAGGCTAGCCGTAGTAACTTTCAGGAAACACATGTTTTACTAAGATAATGAACGTTAGCTACGTTAGATTTGGCCATGCTAGATAAATATACTTACATCATAAGTCCCTATTCAAATTCAAGCATGATTCTATGCATGGTCATGTCTGACTTGATCCATATTTTTATCATTAATTTCCTCATGATTCGTATTGAAGAAATCATTTTAAAATAGTCAATCGTTATTTCGCATTCTTCTTAAAACAATAAGGTTTGCTATCTCAGCTGACATGCCCTTACCATATAAGACTGTATTTGATACATAAAGGTATAGTTGGCTAAGATTTTAAATATATATATATATATATATATATATATATATATATATATATATATATATGATTAAGTGAGATTCATCTGACTTATGGTTTGTAAAACCTGATAACATCCAGTAATGTCTTATGGCATGTGACCAAACAAGTTCTTCTATATATCATAAAATAGTATGTCAAACTATTGGGTGAGACATAGCCCTTGTATTTTGATGTTTATGGCATCTTGTGCGAGTTTTCACATATATTGTTTATTCTTTTTATTTTGCAATCTTATTGTCAATAAAAAAAATGTTTTTGTCATGATTAGAAAATAAAAGTATCACTCTAAACCAATGATCTTTAGACTAAGTGATTAAGATAATGTATTCAAATCATATAAATATGCAAAAATGTTGGGTTTAAGTTTCACTCTGAGCAAAATGCTCAAGGTTGAGTTAGGGGTTTTCCTAGTTGTGGGTTATCTCTTGAGGGGTTTGGGGTACGGTCTCAACTAGAAAATAAATAGATGAGCCCTATTAAGCTAACACGTATCCTCCGAAACAAGATCGTACTGTTAAAAAAATTATCACCCTATCATATAATCTTTAAATAGAGTAAGTATGCATTAATATAGACTCTCCACAAAAGTTTTCTACTGATTACAAAATTACAGAAGCACTTGCGATGGTTCAATCATATCATATCTTAAATATTAAAAATGGAGAAGAATTTCACAAACAAGAAAGAGAGAAACATTGAGCCAATTCACGAACCAACATAGAGTAAACAAAAAGAGGTAAAGTAAGAAATTGGTCCCGGCGGGGCTCGAACCCGCGACCTTCGGCTCATAAGACCAACGCTCTAACCAACTGAGCTACGGGACCGTATGTAACTAACAAAGCATCTTAAATATTTGGTATAAAGTTTACACCCACTTAAATTATCTCCTGCATCAATCATACAAGTTACTTCAAGTTTTTAAATATGGGAAAAATAATAATAAAACGAAAGGTTTCTACCAAACAAACTAACACGACACAAAACTTATTACCTACAAAACCAACATATACTAAACATTCAGGACAATAATACGAGAGAGATCACTTATCGAATAGTTTTGAAAAAGTTTCATGGTTTACAACAAACGTGGTATTAGATGATATAAGGTTCGATTACACAAACCCTACGCACCTATTTATCCTAATCATTAATGTATACCTTTTTTTGTGCTTGTTTTTATTATTACGTAATAAAGCAATCAATTAATCCATAAAATTTTAGCTATACCCAATTGCTAACCCAACCATTTGTTTTCCAAACACAACAATACCATCAACCCCCACCATCCCATGACCATCCCATGACATCCCATGACCATGAGAAACACAATGATCCATCCTAATGCCAACAGCCAGCAAATCATAGAGTTCTCACATTTCAAGAGTTTTCGTTTTCTTAGAATTTTTGCTTTTCATTTGATATTGTAATCCTTATATACCAGTATCTTATAAATTCTCTTGTGGATTATTATATCAAGTTGAGTTTGACTTCAGTTACACATCTTTACTAATTATCAAATTCTCGAACATCTTTCACTTCAGTTTTCTCCGTTTTTGTCAAGATCTTTTTAAGTCTTGGATGTTTAGGTTCTTCTTCATCCATTCCGCTCATATATATAAAGTTTTTAGGCGTATGAAAAGGGTTTTAACTAATCAATTCCCGAACAACCTGATTCTTCAATCTGATGATAAAATTTTATAGCGAATCAGACAATTTGAATACCCCCCCCCCCCCCCCCCAAAAAAAAAAAAAAAAAACCTATTTAAGATAAGATAAACCCATATAAGTTCATGGACTATCATAGAGTTCTACTCATGATGGTGTTGGTTTCGACAAATTCACGATAAATCCTAGTTTATGTTTTTATGATACTTCCTTTTGTTTTGTTTTTGTTGTTGAAATCCGTAGTGTGTTTATTCTTGCAAATAAACCTTATTATCAAAAATATGTACAATAGATTCATCACTATCGAAACACATTAAAAACGAACAATATTACATCTCTAAAGTGTCTGAAAGATCTAACCGACAACATAAACCTAGACTAATTATTAGATAAGAGCTTTGACGGTGGGTTAGATTATTCAAGAGGAATATAATACTATGTTATTGAATGTTTTTTTGTCAAACTAATGATTCTTAATGAACAACGGTTAAGATTCAATAGAACTGATATCTGACAGAATGTTTATGTGATCTTGAACGGGTCATAACTTACATCATAACATATAAGAAATGGTTGAATCTAGTGTCTAAAAGTAATTATAAAAAGATTACTTTCTAACCCAAGTGGTATCACGCAAATTCGATAATATTTGGACCTCCAAATAATCAAATACAAAACCAAAGGTCGGATCTGAAATATATGTGTAGAAGGTTAGTTTGTACTTAAAAGGTTATAACTTTTTTATTTCTTATCCAAATGGGGTGATTCTTCTCCTGAAAGTTACCACTATGTGTTAGCTTTTAAACCCCAATAAATATGCATTGTTTCATTGTTATTTTAACCTTCAAGAAACTCATGCAAGAATGGTGTGCGTACAACTAAACAAACTGAAATATTTAAGTAAAAATATAAACAGGAAGACCATAACCTAAGTAATAAAAAGAAGTTAACACACCTAATTAAAGGTTAATCATAAGAACTTTACTGACATCAAACTCATAAATATTAAAGCTTGTACATTAAGCTAACATGCATCCAAACGTAATACAAACTTGTCAAAAAAAATATAATCGAACAATGATCACAACACCATTAAAACCAAGGACTACAAGACACAGCCTTAAACATCTTATCTTCATCTATCTATATTAATAAAACAAGGTTTTTGTTGGCCACTTGTCGCAATTTTAGAGCTACTAAATTTTATTTTATCGCTTCTCTCTCCTAATAAATATCACATTAAATAGTAATGATATTATTTAATTTTTTTCATATTGAAAATATTTTTTATTAAATTAAAAAATTAGATCTTTCTACAAATGCAATTTATACAGAAATAATTTTTTATAAAATAATAATTTTTTTCAAAAAAAATATCAAACTTTTAAAAAACACAATATATTTTAAAACCTGTGGCTTTTAAAAAATAAAATTCTTATAAAACGAAAATAATTAAATTTCAAAGTTATAATAAAGAAATTATTAAAAATGACACTCTTTAAAAACAGTTTGTTTTGAAACAATTTGTTTAAAAACCAATTTTTTTGAAAAAAATAAACAAAAGTTTAGAAAATAATATCGTCCTTTTATCACTCGTACATAATATCAATCATATCTTATATCAAAAGATCTTTTTATAATTTTTTAATTTTTATTAATAACTATTTAATATTTAATTTATTCAACATGTGTAATACACGGGGTACTAACCTAGTATATAATAAAAGAAAAGAGATTTTGTCACATGGTAAGATTTTAGTTAATACATTGCCATATGACATCTTCACAATATACAAATGTCACGTGCCATTTTATTAGTCATATGGTTTTAAAAGGAAATATTTAAATAGTATTTAATATCTAATTAAATAACATTTTAAAATTAGATTTTAAAATTTAATGATTGAAACAGAAATTAAAAAACTTTAAATTTTTAAATTTCAATTTCAATTTACAATTAAATTTGTGATTTTATTTAAAAATAATTAACTAAATTAGTTAAAATTTAAAATTTAACATTAACAAGTTGAATATTCAAATGGAGCATATGTAGCTCACAAATTTTAAATTCTAATGGTAACATTTCATGCGAGTATTTTGGATCAGTAATTTTAAATTTTGAAAATCTTCTATATTTTAACAATATCATAAAATATTTTTCTGCATTATATAACATAATACTATTATTTTATTATATGTGTATATATATATATATATATGATAATTTGTTTATTGTTTATTGTTCTTCCATTATCATAAATATTTCAGAAATATACGAAATAACTTCTCTTATGATCAAAGAGTTTAGGTATTCTACATGAAAATTTTCTCTTCTCCATTATTCACACAATCATTATATTCTTATTGCATTCATTTATAATATTATGTAAACTTGGATTTAAAAAACATGTTTTAATGATAAACCTTAATATTAATATTTTTTTCTCCTGCAACCATAACTTTCACTTCGTTTATATATATATATATATATATATATATATATATATATATATATATATATATATATATATATATATATATATATATATATATATATATATATATATATACTGATTTATACATTATTGATAAACCATCAAGTTACCTTGCTCAACATGACATCATCAGTATTAAATTAACTTTCTTAAAAGATCTTAACATATCACGTCATGATTTGTTTATGGAGACAACCAATGTATAATAATCCGGTAGAAAATTACTATATTAAGTTTATTATGGTTGAGTATAGAGTATTGTTCAACTAATGAAATTATTATCTTATATTTTTAATATTTATCTTATAAAACATATTTTATGTATACTCTTAATGTTTTACATTTTTAATTATAGAACATTACAATACATGAGAATATTCTAAAAAATGATTTCTTAATTTTCAGAAGCTATTTAATTAATCTGGTTAAAGATTTGTATACGAAAAAGTTTTTAGATATTTATAAACATTAATATTGTTTTACTTGTATTTAATTATTTCATTTAATTTATATGTATACACACTTATTTAATCGATATTCACATGTGTATATATTAAAGACTTATTAATAGTAACTAATCATTTATGTTTTTATTTATTTTAAAGAGTAAATTACATGGGTGATTCTTGTAGTTTGGTAAAAGATTTGGATTTGGTTCTTAAACTTTTTAAATTTTAAATATAGTCTCAAATGTTTTATTTATCTTTCACCAATGGTCCTTATTTTGTTAGTTCAGTTACTAATATTAAATTTTTTAAAATAATTATTTTACTTACAAAGATCATCAATGTAATTTACTTTTTATTCAACTAAAAATTATTTTTTAAAATTTTATTTTTAGATTGTTCAGGTTTTTAAATGTTTCTCTAAAACTTTTGATTTTTTAAATGTCTCTCTTAAAACTTTTTAATTTTTTAAAGATACTTTTTAAGAGAATTATTGTCTTTCCTAAAACCATTAGGTTTTTTAAATTTCATTTTTGTAATTATTCATTTTCTGAATATTTTTTTTAAATATTAAAAATTCCATTTGAAAATGAATTGTTTTTAAAAACTATGTTTAAAAAAATAGTTGTTTTTTAAGGATGCTTTAAAATATAAATGGCTTGAGAAAAACTTTAGAAAACCAAATAGCTTTATAAAAACGTATAAAATATCAAGCGGTTTTAAGAATAACATTTAGAAAAGGACGGTTAAACATGTTAAAAAGCAAACATTTTATAAAATATTTAAAAAAAAATTATTCATGTATTTAAAACGTATTTAATTATATAATAAATATATTAATAATGAAATAATAAAAATATTAAACATTAAAAAACTTTGGAAAAACAAGAATATAAAGCTTTCCTTAGTAAAAGTATTACTATAGTTTTAAAGATAAATTAAATTGATGGTTCAATGCGCGTAAAATGTCATTTTCATAAATTTAATATTATTAATTGTTAACTAACAAAACTTGGGATCATATATAAAAAAAAATATTAGGGATCATATTCAAAATTTTTAAACTTTAAAGACCATATCTAAAACTTTAAAGACCATGCATGTAATTTACTCTAATTTTAAATTTAACTTTTTCAACTTATGTTACACACGGGTGTTTAGACTAGTCTATATACATACATAAGGTAGGGTTATATTGAGAACCATAATTTTTTGTGAGAACTCTACGGACCAATATGAGCCACACATTTCTTATCACATGTAAATCACAAGTCATTTTCTCTTTTTTTAAGACGTTCATAACTTTTTTTCATGGCATCATTTTTTCAAAAAAAAAACATTCACCATTAGTTTCAGTATTTTTTTATCTTTCCAACACCTACCATATTAATATACCTTTTAAAAAAATCATTCACTCGTTGTTTAGATATGTGTAAATCTGGTTATACACATGTGTAATACCGAATTTACCATGTCTAAATCCGGTATTTCACATGTGTAAAACGAATTTCGTAAAAAAACGAGAATTCTTTTTATTTTTTATAAAATTTTTTTATTTTTTTATGAAAGAGGGATGCTAGCGAAATATTTTTATGTTTTTATTTTTTATTTTTAGGTTATTTTTTGTTTTATAATTTTTTTATTATGTTTTTATTAATTACCATTTTTGCATTAAAAACTAGTTGCTCATATTGGTTACTAGAATTATCACAAAAAAATAAGTTCTCATTTGATTTCTCCCCTAAATATATATAAAATAAAATACTAAACTTTAGAATACTTGACATAATATTAAATTATTTTTATGCTTCTTAGCATTCTTTGATTCTCACTCTATTTTTACAGCCCAAACTTCTTTGTGACTTTTACAAATCAGGTGAATGATCATTTAAATTAGTAAGATAAACTGATCTTTCTTTTACTAATCAAACCATTGAAAAAAATAAGACCCTGAAATCTCGCAACCTACTTTTAAATATCTCCATAAATTTTACTATTTAATAGAAAAAAATATTTTTGAAAAGAAATTTAAAAAAATATAATAAATTATTTTAAAAATCAGAAAAATATTTATAAATAAAAACTTTTTTGAAACTTTTTTGGGTTTTTCCAAATTCTTTAATTTGTAGATAATTATAGTTTATTAAACTTTTTGTTACTTATTATAATATTTAAAAAAATTTAGTATTTATTATCAGAGAAGTTTTTTTTAATTTATTATCGTAATATTTAAAATCGTTTAAAATATATGTTCTTTACTACTTATGATTATTATAAGTTATTTTTTAATGAGTTAATTGTAATTTTCGTACGTAAGTTTTGATCTATTTGTCATTTCAATCCTATTTCTATCATCTTTTGGGTCCCTGACATTTTAAAAAGTCATCATTTTCATCTATTTTTGTTAACTTAGTTTATTGTTTTGTTATGTTAGAGATATTTAAGTGATTATACAAATCATTTAGTATAAGTTTTCATTTGTATAATAACTTAAATACCCATAATTTAACAAACACAATTACATTTGTTAACGTGATTTGGATAACTTCTAAATATCTTGACATTTTTAGCCTTTTAAATAAGACAATATTTCTTTTAAAATCTAAAAACAAAAATTATCTATACATACATGTATAGCTACACATATTAAAGGACTTATCCAAATTTATAATAAAAAAAAAACTTCAGTAAACTTGTTAATAACTATCATTGAAAATCATTTTTTTTATTTTTTTATTTCACAATTACACTAGATAGGACTAGTTATAAAATGATCAATTAAGTTTAACTTATGTGTTCTTTAAAAATTTATGATGAAGAGAGCAAACTGAATTAACTAACCATTTGAATCGGCTCAAACAATGATGAAAACAAGTTTCGAAGATTAATACTTGCAACTCTAAGCTAGTAATAGATCATATCATCTAAAATTGATCAAATCACCTTAAAATAATTATCTATTTCTCAACTAACAGATTTTGCTAATTTAAGATCTGGTTTGATTCGAGAGATAGTACTTAATTTGACTTGGATTTTAGAAGTTTGAACTAAATCACAAATCAAAGCTAAGAATAACTTGAGTTTGTAAAAATTCAATCAGATCAATTCGAGATTAAATAGACAATATATATCAAAGAGCAGCATAGCTCTAATACTAATTGATAAAGTAACCAGGATCGATCTATGATTGTGCTTTCTAATTTAGTAATTGATGCGGATTCTCAATAATGATTTGATACTTAAAAAACGAAATCAAACAAACAAGTAATGAAGATGAACGATAGAGAATTAATCAAGAATATGAAAATTTCTATTGGTATTTGGCAGTTAGATGAATATTAAGATGTATAATTGTTATAAAGATTTTTATTAGCATCTGCTAGTGTTGACTTTTGTGTTTTTGACTAGGATCATTTGGATTTGTTGGTGAAGGTGTTGATGATCATGAGTTGCATGTAGCAGGACTAGTTGGAGTCCTCAGTGTTGAAGAATCACAGCCATAATACAGCTGTATTCATAGCTATGATCAAGGCAATTAGATCAAATGAATATCAAGGAAATCAATCAGTGATCAATATATTTAATGTGATAGGAAGTAGCCTGTTTTAGATTGCCTCATAGCTTGTATAAATAGGACCTGTATCATTTTTTGTAAAACATAAGAAAAACAATTCACTTTCTTTCATCTTAGTCTTTATTTCAAGATGGTATCAGAGCTAAGTGTCACAGACTGATTTGTTCAGTTCCCGTGCGGCACTTAGATTTGTTCTAAGTCAGCCTTCTTGGTCTTGAACGGATGGTTTATGCAGCGGAAATCTTTGTAAGGGAACGTTAGATTTGTAGTACGCAAGTGGAATGCTTGTGATGTGTGAATACAACACAAGTATGAAGCTTGTATTACTTATGAACACAAGTACAAGACTTTGAGTTACAAGAAACTTAGGTGGTGCAAATGAAGCACCATCATCCTATTTATACTAGTTGTTCATGTTCTAGATTCTTCTATATCTAGATTAATCTATACATAATATCTAAGACTAGATATTTTGATGGAACTCTCTAGTTGGTCCAAGGCATTTCAAGATATTTTTCAAGGGTGAACTATGTAGCTCTATCTAGATTCTTCCATGACCTTTCATGGCTGTACTAGTTAGTTCTTCTTAGCAGCCTTTGAGCCACGTTTTCTAGTGCCTTGCGGGATGTTCTCGAGTCCTCCGACATTGCCGTGTTACTGCAGAATTATGTGGGCTATTCCGGATTCTTCCGGGCAGCTTTGGTTGCTTCAAAAGTGCCCCTAATCGGTAAAAGTTAGGGTGTTGCGATCTGCATTTTGGCGGGTCGTGACATTCTCCCCACCTAATGCCACGACGTCCTCGTCGTGTTGTCTTGATGCCCCAAGATTTGTCTTCATGAGTTGTAGGATAGAGATGGTTTTGCCTTGATGCCTTGTATCTGGCTCCAAGGTAACTGTGTGTACTTGATCTCCCTTGATGAGGTACATGGTGTTGATGAACGTCACTGGGCAGGCTTTCGTTTTTCGAAAGAAGTCCATTCCTAGTACGATGTCGTAGTCGTCTAGCGGAACGACTGAGAAGTGCAACTTGCCTGACCATGTTCCGATCTTTGTCTTCACGTCCCATGCTGCTCCTTCAATAGGCTTGGCATTTCCTGAGGCGGCCTTGATCCATCCTTCTTGCGTGCTGATCCTCAAGCCAAGTCTTCGAGCCTCTTCAGGTGAGATGAAGTTGTGGCTTGCTCCGGTGTCAACTAACGCTTTCACATGTTGCCCCCTTATTTCCATAGTTACGAGCCGAAGACCTTTGGATTCTCTCTTCGGGTTGTCTTTGATTGTGATTGGGTTTGATTGGTTTGCCATCACCAAGGGCTTGCCTTCAACTTTACTTAAAGTATTAAGTAGTTGAAGTTGCATTGCTCCTAAACGAACCTCCTCTGGTTCTGATGGTTCATCATCAGATCTTATCAAGGCTGTTAGTCTAGCCTTTTTCGGGCAATCTCGCGCATTGTGTGGCCCATCGCAAAGGAAACATCCTTTGATTATTTGTACCTCCTTCCCGTACCTTTGTGGCCTTCGAGTATCATCTCTTCGATTTTGATTTTGGTTATTATTATGGGGTCTTGCTCCCCCACCTTTTTCATCGTTATCCTCCGTAACGATTGGTTTTTGTGATCGCCTTTCGTTGTGGTCGATCAGGCTTTCAGCAACAACGATGGCTGAGGACAAGTCTTGAACATTTCGTCGTTCAAGTTCAGTTCTTGCCCATGTTTGCAAGCCATCGATGAAGTATATGAGAGAGTCCTTTGGTGACAAGTCAGGAATTTCTAGCACAAGGGTAGTGAAATCTTTGACATAGTCCTTGATGCTACCCTTTTGCTTTAGATTACGAAGCCGGATCTTTGCTTCGTGTTCGGCATTTTTCGGATAAAATTGTTTCTTGATTTCTTTTATGAAATCAGGCCAAGTTTTTATGGTGCACGTACCTCTATCAGTCTCCATGTGCTTTCGACGCCACCATAAAGCTGCGGTCTCCTTCAAGTAAAGAGTTACCGTCTTGATTTTCTTGGCATCGTCAATAATGTCGATGGCCTCAAAGTATTGCTCCATCTCCCAAAGAAAGTCATCCACAGCCCTCGCCTCTCGTTTACCTACGAATGGTGTCGGTTTGGGGATGTCTACCTTTGTAGAGGCATGGATTATGTTGTCACCTCTAGTTGCTAGTGCGCGCTTGCAAACACTTAGTTCAGTTTGCAAGTCTTTGATCTCTCTCTCAAAGTTAGCTTTGAGTTGACCCAACTCCCTTGTGAATGCCTCTTCCATCTCCTTCTTTATCAAGGAGATGGCGAGTTTGAGATCGCTTCTCATTTCATCGAAGTCATTGCCTAACGACTCAACATGTTGCAAAGAGTCGTAGGTGTGTGTTTTGAAGATATCTACTTCAGCCTTGAATTCATCCATTTCGTTTTTGAAATCAGACAATGCTATTTCGACATCTTCAACTCTTTTGTCCATGCTTGCAACCAAGTCTTTGGACATGCTTCGAGTTCTCTTGTCACCTTTACGAGCATCCTCCCTTCCACGGGTCTCTTCTCCTGCAACGCTTGCAGGAACCTTTTCAGGATTAAATGCCATCCGAAAGAATCGACGGGGCTCTGATACCACTTGTCACGGACTGATTTGTTCAGTTCTCGTGCGGCACTTAGATTTGTTCTAAGTCAGCCTTCTTGGTCTTGAATGGATGGTTTATGCAGCGGAAATCTTTGTAAGGGAATGTTAGATTTGTAGTACGCAAGTGGAATGCTTGTGATGTGTGAATACAACACAAGTATGAAGCTTGTATTACTTATGAACACAAGTACAAGACTTTGAGTTACAAGGAACTTAGGTGGTGCAAATGAAGCACCATCATCCTATTTATACTAGTTGTTCATGTTCTAGATTCTTCTATATCTAGATTAATCTATACATAATATCTAAGACTAGATATTTTGATGGAACTCTCTAGTTGGTCCAAGGCATTTCAAGATATTTTTCAAGGGTGAACTATGTAGCTCTATCTAGATTCTTCCATGACCTTTCATGGCTGTACTAGTTAGTTCTTCTTAGCAGCCTTTGAGCCACGTTTTCTAGTGCCTTGCGGGATGTTCTCGAGTCTTCCGACATTGCCGTGTTACTGCAGAATTATGTGGGCTATTCCGGAGTCTTCCGGGCAGCTTTGGTTGCTTCAAAAGTGCCCTTAATCGGTAAAAGTTAGGGTGTTGCGATCTGCATTTTGGCGGGTCGTGACATAAGGCTCACAATTTGAAAAATCCGGCCAAAATCCGGCCATCATATCCAAACCAAAATCCCAAATCATCAAAATAGAAATCCAGAAAATCCTACCCTGTCTGCACAAAGTTGCAAGATCAATAAAACCTCTCCTTTACCCGTCGTTGTTTCACGGCCTACTCCGATCCTCATAAATCATCCTCTCAACATATTATATCAAAAGCTTCCCGATCAGAACCCTTGTGACGGCACAAGGGCAGGAGGGTTTGGTATTTTATTTCTCATTTATCTATTTTATATTCATATCTGATTCTAGTATTTTTTTATTCTTTTTTTTTCTTCTGAATTTAAATTAAAAAAAAGGATAATCATCTTAAAAATTATCCATATTCTTAAACGGCCGGAACTTATCCTCTTTGGAAAAATCAAAATGCTTATTTTTTTATGTCTCTTATATTCACTTTGAATATTTTATATGTTCTTATTTTTTTCCTGAAGGACCATCATTAAAAATGTTTTTTCTTCACCTTTTCATTTGATTACCTCTGTTTCTTTCCTCCTTATCTATTTATTTGTTCTCGTTCAATTCTTTATATATATAAAGTTTTTATTTTGTTTTTAAAAGGTATTATTTTTTGAAGATGTCTGACACTAACGTGGACATGTCTCAACTTATTCAACAAATTCAAAAATTAAATTCATCTCAAATCCACACCAACACTGAACCTATGTCTCTTCCGATCAATATCAAGCTTAATGATAGAAACTATCTCTTATGGGCTAGAGTTCTTGAAGTGTTTATCACTGGAAGGGGGAAAATCGGTCATCTCTTAGGTGATCCCCCACCTCCAAAACCAACGGAATCGTCCTTTCCCGCATGGAAAGCCACTGATAGCACAGTGCTAGGTTGGCTTCTCAATGCTATGGAGTCTCATCTCATTTCAAACTATATACAATTTCAAACCGCCAAAGCTTTATGGGACGGTGTGGCTGCCACATACAATAGTGGCTCCGACAAGCTACAAGTTTTTGAATTGAAATCAAAAGCAAATAGATTGAAGCAATGTGACATGACTGTGGAATAATTCTATAGTGCTTTGCAAGCAATATGGGGAGAAATAGATGAACGAAGGCCCAACCCAATGGAAGGTGCCAACAATATCAAAAAGTACAACCAACTAATACATGAAGATCGTGTTTGTCAATTCCTAGCCGGACTCAATGAGCAATTTGATTCTACTCGGCGAGATATACTCAAGGTGAACCCCTACCTTCGATTGAAACCGCATACGCACTTGTACGTCAGGAAGCCATCCGACTAAGTGTGCTTATGCAAGGTAAAGACATCGGAATAGGAGCCGGGCTGGGAACAAAAGCATATTCTAATAGTCGAGCAGGAAAAAAATCATCTCGGTTTGATCCGGAGAAAGAGACAAAGAAATGCACACACTACGGTGGTTCAAGACACACTCGAGAAGAATGTTTTGAAATAAAAGGCTACCCAGATTGGTGGAATGAGCATCAAGCTCGAATGAGCATCAATCTATCAACACCAATGAACCGGGTAAACAGAATGAAACAGGTTTTGCTAAAACTTCCTCACACTCCTTTATTTTTAAAGCATTTAAAACTTCTAAACCTCCAATATCAAATAACTATAATCATGGGGTGGCTTGTACTGCAAATGATCCACAAAGTTTAAAAGAAAAATGGTAGTTTAATTGTGGAGCATCCGATACAATGACTTATGATGCTAATGATATAATTATCCCAACTAAACCTCACAAAGATAAAATCCAAAATGCCAATGGTGGTTTTTCCGTAGTACAAGAAGCCGGATCAGTAGAAATTTCCTCAACACATAAACTCTCAAAATGTCTTTACGTGCCATCCTTATCATTTAAACTTCTATCTATAAGCCAAGCCACAAAAGAACTTAATTGTATTGCAATTATGGCCCCAACATTTTGTCTTTTGCAGGATATTCATACGAAGGCGATAATTGGTCGTGGTACTGAACGAGATAGGTTGTATTATGTTGATGAAGTTTCAAATGTAGGGAAAGCAGGCCTAGCCCATGGAACATCTGCTAGACAACAATGGTTGTGGCATAGGCGGCTTGGTCATCCATCAGATGGTTATCTTCCTACTTTATTTCCATCGTTATTAAAAAATAAAACTTCAAGTCATTGTGAAACTTGTGTTTTGGCCAAAAGTCATCGAACATCTTATCCGTCCATAGGAAATAAATCAACTTCTCCGTTTTCGCTAATACACTCTGATGTATGGGGCCCCGCCCCTGAATCTTCCATAGGAGATTTTAGATATTTTTTGTTGTTTGTGGATGACTGCACTCGAATGTCTTGGATATATTTTCTCAAACAAAAATCTGAGGTCAGTGGAAAATTTATTGATTTCTACCAACTAGTACAAATTCAATTTAAACATAAAATCCAAATTCTTCGATCAGATAATGGAGGTGAATATATGAATAACACTCTTCAAAGTTTTTTTCGAAATCATGGAATAATACATCAAACATCTTGTTCATATACTCCACAACAAAATGCTGTGGCCGAACGGAAAAATCGACATATCCTAGAAACCACTAGGGCTCTGATGATTGAGTCCCATGTCCCAAAGTGCTTTTGGCCTGAGGCAATTTCAACAGCAGTCTTTCTTATTAACCGCATGCCTTCCCGTGTCCTAAATCATAAAACACCTCTCAAAGAACTTTCTACACATGTTATCTTACCATCACATCTAACGCTTCCTCCAAAAGTATTTGGTTGCACAGTGTTTGTACATCTTCAAAAACACCTACGCACTAAACTAGATCCATGTGCTATTAAATGTATTTTTGTGGGCTATGGTGCTCATCAAAAAGGATACAGGTGTTACGATCCAAAAACCAATAAGATGTATATCACAAAAGATTGTGACTTCTTAGAAACAGAGTATTTTTACTCCACCATCTCTCGGGAACAGGGGGAGACAAACACATCATGTTCCTTAGAATGGTTATCTCCAGGATATATCACACAGGGGGAGCCTAACATACCCGAGCAAGAGGATTTCGTAGAGCCCCCAGGAGAAACTGAACAAGAAAATATGATTAACGTAGTGCAATCCAACTCACCACAGTCCACAACATCGCCTTCTACGGATATCCGAGAGGTAAGTTCTCCTAACCCATCACCACCTTCTATGGATATCCCTGAGGTACCAAACTTGCACACTAACAATATTATTGAGAATGAAAGTTTAGGTGTACAGGAAAGATATACTCTACCGCCAAGAAGTAATCGGGGGATTCCACCTAAGAGATATAGTCCAGAACATGAACCAAAAAATTCAAACTACCCTGTGGCCAATATGGTTCGGTGTGAAGAACTATCTCAGCGAGTAACATCATTTAGAAATAAGTTAAGTTCTCAAAGGATTCCAAATACAGCAAAGGAAGCAAGGAAAACCAAAGAATGGCAGGAAGCAATGGAAGTTGAAATGTCAGCCTTACGGAAAAATGAAACATGGGAAAAATGCTTACTACCCGAAGGAAAAAACCAGTTGGATGCAAATGGTTATTTTCCATAAAATACAATCCAAATGGAGATATTGAAAGATATAAAGCTCGACTGGTAGCTAAAGGATATACTCAAACATATGGGATAGACTACTCTAAGACCTTCTCACCTGTAGCTAAACCTGATACAATTCGTGTTTTGTTATCTGTGGTAGCTAACCAAGATTGGTCGCTTCACCAATATGATGTGAAAAATGCATTCCTACATGGAGATTTGGAGGAAGAAGTCTACATGGAAGCTCCACCTGGGTTCAAAGAAAGTTTTAAAAAAGGAGAAGTATGCAAATTAAAGAAAGCACTATATGGTCTCAAACAATTACCTAGAGCATGGTTTGGTAGATTCACTATTGCAATAAAAAGATATGGCTACACACAAAGTAACTCGGATCATACACTCTTCCTTAAACGGATAGGAGGCAAAATAACTTGTCTCATCATCTATGTTGACGATATGATCATTACAGGGAATGACGAAGAAGAAATGGAGTGTCTACGAAATAACCTATTCTCAGAATTCGAGATGAAAGACCTTGGAGGTTTAAAATATTTTCTTGGAATTGAGGTAGTATGATCAAAAAAAGGAATATTCATCTCACAAAGAAAATACATCTTGGATCTCCTTGCTGAAACAAGGTTAATGGATTGCAAACCATCAGAAACCCCAATGGTGATGCATCAGGATCTTCATAGCATCACAGAGACAAATTTAGCTGACAAAGAACAATATCAAAGGTTAGTAGGGAAATTGATATACCTCACACATACAAGACCAGATATAGCTTACGCAGTCGGAATCGTAAGCCAATTTATGCACAACCCCAATAAAGATCACATGGATGCAGCTTTGCGTATTGTAAGATACTTGAAATCATGTCCTGGTAAGGGTATTTTATTTAGCCGAAATGGACATCTTAACGTTTGGGGGTACACAGACGCTGATTAGGCTGGAAAACAAAGTAGCCGAAGATCCACATCTGGATATTTCACATTTGTAGGAGGGAACCTAGTAACCTGGAGAAGTAGAAAACAAAAGGTTGTGGCACTATCAAGTGTGGAAGCTGAATTCAGGGGCATTGCAAATGGAGTGGCTGAGCTCCTATGGATAAAAAAGTTAATGACAGAGATTGGCTTTCCACCTAAAGAGACCTTTAGATTATATTGTGATAACACTGCTGCAATCTGTATCTCCCAAAATCCAGTTCAACATGACAGAACAAAACATGTTGAGGTAGATCGACATTTCATAAAAGAGAAACTTGATGAAGGGATTATTACCCTTCCATTTGTTCGATCCGAAGACCAATTGGCTGATGTATTAACTAAAGCAGTATGCGGAAGGATATTTCATAATTTTATCGACAAGTTAGGTATGTGGGATCCCGCTACCAACTTGAGGGGGAGTGTTGAAGAATCACAGCCATAATACAGCTGTATTCACAGCTATGATCAAGGCAATTAGATCAAATGAATATCAAGGAAATCAATCAGTGATCAATATATTTAATGTGATAGGAAGTAGCCTGTTTTAGATCACCTCATAGCTTGTATAAATAGGACCTGTATCATTCTTTGTAAAACATAAGAAAAACAATTCACTTTCTTTCATCTTAGTCTCTATTTCAAGACTCGGTACAGCTTTGATTGAGCCAATAGTTCTATTTAACAATTTATTAGTCTTTGTAATTTGTAATTTCCACCATTTGGTATCTCTGTTTGCTTCCAAATAAAAAGTTCATTTTACCTTGAACACTCATTCTTAATGCATTTTTCTCATGAGTTTACGTGGGTCTTTGTAATAAACTTTTGTAATAAATTTATGAAACATCTATTTTAATAGGGAGTATCGATCTGGTTGCATCCGCTTAGTGGGTTATTTAGCTTACCAAAAGTTTAGGTATGCAGACTTCACTTTCTTGTAGCGGGTTATTTAGATTCAGTTTGTCACGAACTAAGAATCTCAATATTATTACCAGCTCAATATCGTTTACACTGAAAACCAAAAAATAAACAAACCCTAGACATGAAATATGATGAACTTAGAACGAATGATGAACTCACACCGACTAAACATAAAACTCTCCTAAACTATAATGAAGACGATGTATCATCATTCAAGACTCAACAAATAGAGGGAAACATATATCTAAGAGAGATGAAGATGATCGAGAAGCGGAGACAATTCCAAAAGATGTGTATGTTCGACCAACAAACTAAACTAGCATCCTCATCATCATGATAACAATATGACGATGACAAGTGAAAGATAGCCTCTAGAACTTTGATGAACAAAACCGAACGGAAGCGGCTCGGCTTTCGGTCTTGAAACTCTTTCTATATACACAAGTATTATATCGGGGCATATGTATCATTCTTAACAACAATCGACTTTAGTCAACTACACAACTTCAACCCAAGCTAGCCTTTAGCAACTCCTTTTAAATAATAGTCAACTTCAGCCTAATACAAATGTGAAAATAGAACAAAATGAATGAAACTAGAAAATGTCAAAATAAACCAAATTAGAAAATATTTATTCAAAACATGTGTTTATCCCTAAATTGAAAAAGTCATATATTTCAGCACAGTAACGGAAGATTAATTCCACAACGGACCAACAATAATTGAAATTTTAATATAATCTTTAATGTGACTAAAACATCTAAAGTCATGGTTCTTGTTTTAATTAGATTCTAGTTATTCTAAGAATAAGAAAAAAAATATATAAAAAGAGAGAGAATGATTATCAACCATGGATCCAAGGATCAGAAAATTTGGTGGGATGATAGTAAATGATTAAATCTTTAAATGATAAACTAATGGTGTTTAATCCTTAGTCACATTTTCACGTTCCATTTTTTTTAAATGTTCATAACTTATGCATTATTATTTTTTTTAAAAATTTACACAATAAAAACAATCGTTTTTTTCTTTAAAAAACGTATAATGTTGGTATATAAAAAAATGAATTTTTTTCACGTTATTTCAGCTCATTATGTAATATTCGTCAGATGATAGTGTAATATCAAGTTATTATGTAATATTATCAGATCATTGTGTCTAATGCTCATTATTGTGTTTTCTATTGTATTTTTTTGAAAATAATTAGTTTTAAATAACATAATGTTGAAAATGAAATTTTTTCTACGTTTTCCATTTCATGATACTGATCAGGATATCGTGTAATCCTCATCAAGAAGTTCATTATATTTAATGTTGATCATCTAGTCTAGTGCTGATAATTGTGCTATTTATTGTGTCTAATGCTAATCACTATGTCAAATGTTGACCCTTGTTTTTTTCTAAAATTATAAAATTCGAATAACACAATGCTAAAAAATATAAACCATTTGCGTGTCCAGTTGATTGTGTAATCCTTGTCAATTCAGAAGATTATACAATAACTTAACGAAATTACAAAATGAGCTAAACAACATGAAAAAAAACTTTATTTTTTTGTATAAACACTATACACATTTTAAAGATAAACAAAATGTTCGTTTTTATGGTGTAAGTTTTAAAAAAATTTATGTTGTATGTAAAAGTTAAGAGCATTTAAAAAATATGAGATTTTAGAAAGTGAAACAATACTACTTTTACACTCAACCTAATATTAGTAAAAAAATACACATGTAGATATTTTAATCCTTCTTATAGTTTATAGGTTTTCTAAAAACTTTGTATTGAAACATTTTTCTTATAATTATCCATATTACTATATAAAGCATATAGGGAAGATACAATTGTAATTTTATTCAAAGTGTAAGACGCCTAAGATAACTTTTTAAGCACAATATACAAGTGTATTATGCAATAGTTCCTAAATTGCCCTTATTAAATATACTTCTTCTAATTAATGCATTATTTAATTCACTAAATTAAGTATTATCTTATTAATAATGTTTTTAAAATAATAATTAAATTTACATTTACTATTTATATATTTAAAACTATATATTAAAATTAAGTATTATCTATACTACCATATAATACATATTAGAAGGATAAGATGGTAATTTTATTTAAAATGTAAGACACCTATACAACATTTTAAGTATAGAGTACAAGTGTTTTATGTAATAATTCACTTTTACCCCCATTTAATTAACTTCTTCTAATTATTGTTTTTTAATTAATACATATTATTAATACATTATTTAATAATATGATATTATTTGATTCACTTCATTAAGTTTAATTTTTTTTTTATATATAATATAAATTGACATTTAAATTTATAATTACTAATCATACTTTTAAAACTAAAGTTTTATTTTATTATAATAATATAAATTCATATTTAAATTTATAATCATTGATCATATTTTATAACTAAATACTATTTAAATTAAATATTATTTTATTTTAAATACTTATATATCTATACTACTTTATAATAAATATCTCTAGATAGAGATGTAATTTTTGCCAAACATACAAGTTTTGAATCAACATGTACAAAGAAATGTAAGACATTTAAGAAGGGTGGAATAGAGAATTGATTAAGATTTTAAGATACTTTACAGGTAATATGGTAAATTTATCAATTAAATTTTATGTACCTTGATATTTTTACCCTTGTCTCTTTTATGTATTTAATAAACATTATTGATACATTATTTAATAATATGATATTATTTAATTCATTTCATTAAATTTTATTTTATTTATTATACTATAAATTAACATTTAAATTTATATTTACTAATTATATTTTTATAACTAAATATTATTTAAATTAAGTATTATTTTATTTAAATATTTAAGTATTTAACTTATATATATATATATATATATATATATATATATAGGGTAAGGAACGGTTGTTAACCCACCTTTATTACGATAACCCGTTAACACTGATGTAACAAACAATTACACCATGATTATGTAGTTAATTTTTTTTACACCGAGTTACACCACTGGTGTAACCATTTTCCCTTCATTTTTTTAAAAAATTCCCCCTTTTTTAAAATCTTCTTAACTTTTTTGTATGATATTATTTTTCTATGTAAATTACACCATTAAATAGATCATTTTAATATATTTAATTTGAGTATAGTCTTGCTATATTTTTTTAAAAAAAATTTTAACGTTCATTGTGGACCACTAGCTTACCACTGTAACTCTAAGTTACAGTGATTACGTGGCCCGCTGTGGACCACTAGTTTAGTTAACAGGTTATCGTAATAAACAAGGGTTAACATTCGTTCTCTATCCTATATATATACATATATATATATATGTATATATATATATATATCTTCATATTTATAATAACTATAATACTAATATTTTTAGAGGCATATTGTGAGTTTAATAATTTTAATATTTATCTATATCTTTTATAATAAAAGTAAAAGCAGGATTGAATGATAATTTACATATGGATTAAGACACCCATATGAAAAGTCATGCTTAAGTTTCAAAAAATTAATCATTTTATTTTATTTATACTCTTACAATAAAATATAATATATGATGCTTATAATACAAATGCTAAAGCATATACACGTGAACAAACAAAACCGTCATTTATTTTCAATTCCGTTCATCCACTACGATTGAGCGGTAATCCCTCTTTCCCTTTTTCTTGCCGGTTGTTAAAAGCTCAATAACAATAAAGATGGTAATTTGTTGTGATAATTTCTCCATTAACTTTCTCCGGTATATGCAAATCACCACCGAAAGTTGCCTCCGGTGATCATAAAACTCTAACCTATATTAATAAAACGAAACCCTTAAAATCTTGGTAATAAGTGATTTCTGATCACAAATACCACCAATGATTTCACTAATCTTGTTGGGATAATATAATTGTCTTAAAGACTTTTGTAATATACGTAATTGTTTTCTTTCATTCAATTTTTTCAATAATCATATTCTTATTTTTTTAATTTACATCATAACGCACCGAGCTGATATTGACAAAAATCAAATTCCCAGAAAATCACGCAACAGCCGTACCGCCGCAACGCGCGGGCATTTCTACTAGTAACCATTATATGGTAACTATTGTTGTTGCCTCCCAATAATATTCTGATAGTTTCACATAGCCAAAAAGATAAGAGTCAGACTAGGATCGAACCGGGATCCGATTGAACCACCAGTTCGATCCACCCCAACTCCTTTTCTTTTCTAAAAGCCAACCGGTTTGAACCGGGAACCGGGGCTAACCGGATTATTCATTTTTTATTATTTTTGATTTTTTCATTTTAAAAGATTTAACTGGTAGGTCGGATGATGCATTAGAGTTTCGGATATATAATTATTGTTAAGTTTTATATATAACTATATATATAATATACATGTATATATAATTATTACGTAATCCGGTTCTTAAATCAGGTCCGACCAATCGACCAGTAAAATGACCATCCAATCATGTTCTAATAACAAAGGTGTTTAAATCGTTTATGATTAGGGCTGTTCACGAGGCTAGCCGAACGGAGCGGACCTTTGCTCGTGCTTGGCTCGTTTCCAAACCGAACCGAGCGAAAAATCGAACGAGCATTTTTCAAACATTAAGTTTTCGATTGAGCATCAAGCGAGCGCAAACAAGTGGCTAACAATTTTTATTACTCAACTATCTAGTGTGCCATCCGATTTATATTGCAATGAGAGACTGTGACAATGTTCAGTCTTAGGCTTTAATAACTTAAAAAGCAGACACATTTCATAAAATAACAATTTCATAGAATAACAATATGTTATGCTTGGCGATGTAACTAAGGCTGTAGCCGATGAGCCAGTGAACATATTGCAGAGAACGATACCTGAGAGTGAGGGAGTAAGAGTGGGATCAAAATTTTCTTATAACAATTTAGGATTTCACTTTAATGATTAGTGTTAATTTTTTTATTAGGTTGATTGATCTAATATGTATAAATATAATTATATATGAGCCAAATCTACTAGTATGCTATGTATAAACTATATATATAAAAAATAAAAAATAATTCGAACCGAACCAAGCCAAGCGGACATTTGCTTATGCTTGGCTCGTTTACAAACCGATATAAGCCGATCGGCTCGTTTACAACCGAACGGAAGCTTGAACGAATATTTTTTGAGCAAATTTGAAACGAGCACCGATAAAACGTCAAGTAATTTGGGCAGCCTTATTTATGATACGATTCGCCGTATGTTTATTAGAAAATCACTAGTATTTGAAGCCTAGAAAAAAATGTTACTAAATTACTAATAATCTAACTACTTGATATTCGCAGCTTTTGATCTGGACCGCCAATTCCCCCTACCCCGTAGCTTTCCTCCACACGATCCATCTACCACTTCAACAACCTCTACAAATACCTTCTACCGTAAGTCAAACCCAATGCTTTCAGATAGATCAACTGCACACTACAACAATGGCATCATCCATCGGTGGTCTCCATATCGAATCCATCGTGTTTCCACCATCCCTCAAGCCTCCAGGCACAACCAACACCTTCTTCCTCGCAGGCGCAGGTATAAACAATCATCAACATCTCAGTTAGTTATGAATACAGTTACAATTCAAGTTTGTTGTCAATGGATATTGAATCAAATCGTATCGTATTGTATTGTATCGAATCGGTGTGTTGTTGTATGATGGTTAAGGTGTTAGAGGTATGGAGATCCAAGGGAATTTCGTCAAGTTTACGGGAATTGGAGTCTACTTGGAGGATAAAGCTGTTTCTTCGCTGGCGGTTAAGTGGAAAGGCAAAAGCGCTCAGGAGTTGACGGATTCCGACGAGTTTTACAGAGATATTGTTACTGGTAAACCTGTAATCTGTTAACATTTGCCTGTGATTTTCGTTTGTTTATGCAGTTGTTTTGTTTCTGTAAATGGTTGTGTTTGAATAGTGGATTGATGACAGAATTAGGTTTTGAAACAGAAACATTAGAGCATTCACAGCTCACTTGGTATATTTATGCGAGTGTAAGAGTATTCACACTAGCAACCTCATCTCAATCTTCATGTTTACACTAAAAACATTATTTTTTTACCTCATCTTTCAATTAAATAATATTATTTAATATCTTTATTATTACACTAGCTTTAGCAAACCCGTGTATTACACGGGTTGAATAAATAAAATATTAATATAATAAATTTATTAAGTATAAAATGATATTATAAGATAAGATGTGACTAAAATAATAAAACAGTGATATTAACTTTTTAACATTTTGTTTTTACAACTTTTTTTTTAAAATAAACATTTTGTTTTAAAACAAACCGTATAAAAATGACATTTTAAAATTTTTCTTATTACAACTCCCAAATTTGATTTTTTTTGTTTTTAAAAAACTGACTTTTTAAAAATATCAATTTATTTAGAAATAGCCTTAATAAATAGATTTCTTTCTTAATTTATTAAATATTAAAAAGTATTAAAATAGTATTATTAGTAATTAAAGTAATTATTAAATAGGAGAGAGAGGCGGGAAAATTTCTCTCAGAATAATTGTGGTGCTGACACGTGTCACCCCCATTTACTCTTTTATTATAATAGAAGGATTTCTCTCTTCTATACTAACAACCATTTTTAAAAATATTAAAAAATTTATGGGATTGTACCAGTGTTTTCCCAAATATGAGGAATCAGGGTACAATCCTCATATATTTTTTCTTTCGTTCACTCACAACCACTAATAACTATTCCTCATAATACACTCACATTGAAAATGGGAAACCTATTGTGAATGCTCTAATTTTTATATTATATGAAATGATTGTGAGTGGTTATTAGTGGAGTATAAAAAAATATTACTGTTCAATCTGTAAATTTAAGTAAATATTTTTCGACCCTTATAATTTTTTTAATATTTTTTAAAAATTGTTGTTAGTGGAGGAGAAAGAAAAGATAATAATAAAGGTATAAAAAAATATTATTTAATTAAAAAAATAAGAGAAAAAATAATATTTTTAATGTAGTTATATAGATAAAAATAAGAAATGAGATGTAAATTCTCTTAGAGGAAAAATTACAGGGCTAGAATATTTGCTGATGGATTTGAAAGATGGTCTAGTTAGGTTAGGATAAATATCTTAAGACAATGAATAAGAAGTTATTCCCATGTTTTCATGTAGTATGTTTTTATGTAGTAAATTTTTAATACTTTATCAAGTTGTACGTTTAGCTTATTATGTTGTACTTTAGTTATTAGTTTCCTTTAGTTTAGGATGAGAAGAGTAAAGAGTTCCTATATCTAATGCTCTTACGTATTCAATGAAAGGTAGAGAGTTTATGTTTGAAAAATGAATGTTGTTAATTTATCTCTTATGTGTGAGAGTTAAATTGATTTTCTATGCTAGTTCAGGAGTGGCGTTTTGAGCGGTGATCGACTGTATCCTTGGTTTAGTAATTGTTGTCCTTGGATTTAACTTGGTGGTGTATCTGTATCTAATATTAATCGAAGATCTATCTATTTATCTCATCGATAAGTTAATTTCAAGTGTCGGTTCAGGTTGATTTACATAAAAAACGATCTTGATAACTAGATAATTTTAATCAATCAAATTGTTAGTTAAATAAAAGACTCGTACTCATACTAAAATACTTCCTAAAAATTATACTGAGACCGCCCCCCATCAAAACATTCGAGCCATACTGGAATACGTCAACTAACAAAAAAAATTTATTCCCAACAGCTAACCCTGTGATTCATATTCATACCCATCTTCACTTTCATTCGACGTCTTTAGCCCCGTTTTGTTCAGCATCATGGCACATTGTGTTGAAATCGCCTATGACAAGATGTCGAGAACTACATTGCATGTTACAAATTTACAACCATTTTTCTGTGTCATGAAATTGTTCTGCAAAGCTACGAAAAGTGTAATTCACCAACAACCCTGATCCTTGTGTCTGTGCAGGTCCCTTTGAAAAATTTACTAAGGTGACGATGATACTACCTTTAACTGGTAAGCAATACTCCGAAAAGGTATCTGAAAATTGCGTAGCGGTTTGGAAGTCACTTGGGATCTATACAGAAGCCGATGCCAAAACCATTGACAAGTTTCTAGAAATTTTCAAGGATGAGCAGTTCCCACCAGGCTCTTCTATTCTCTTTACAATTTCACCTGCTGGATCACTAACGGTTAGTTCAATCCTACATACTTACACCATCATGGTTCTGGGCTTTAAACTTAGAGTCGTCGAGATGGTTAGTAGACGGGGTGGGCAACGGGTCTAAAGGGTATGATCCATTTTATAATTCTGTTTATAATAACTAGTCACAAAAACAATATGGAAGACCCTTAAGAAAACTAATCAAAGATAGCATAGTTTGATAGTTTTGGAACAGCATGAGTACAATTTCAAATTATGACAAATTCTGGAGTGAAATTATCAAGAAAGTTAACCGGTTTGGTTACCTATAGTTGTCAAAAAGTAAACTCACTCAATCACCCTTAAAGTGTTAAAAACTAAACTTTCACTACTACTGAAGATAGAAAAATTCTTGGTCATGATATTCCCAAATTTGAGACCTGTAACCTTTCTTGGCCAATAATATAATAATATGGTTAGGTTCAAATGAAAATCAAGAGAAATTGTATAAACTAATAAATCAAATCTTCACCTTTGATTTATAAAGATCAATGGCTGAGATTTTTTTGAATAAAAAAAATCAGAAGTTTGTACGTTTATAGGACCATGTGTAGAGAAAGTCAAACAAATATTAGCCATTGATTTTAAACATCAAAGATGTAGATTTGGTTTATTGGTTTACATAATTTCTCTTGTTTTACATTTGAACCCATCCCTATAATAATAATAACAATAATCAACACGTTTAAATGCAGATCAGTTTCTCGAAAGATGGTAGCATCCCGGAAGCTGGGAATGCGGTGTTAGAGAATGAAAAACTGGGAGAAGCAATTATCGAGTCGATGATAGGGAAGCATGGCGTTTCCCCTGAAGCCAAGCAAAGTATAGCATCAAGACTCTCGGATCTCATGAAGTCATGAACCACTTTGGTGAGAAAGCAAATCAAAGTGTTCAAGTGAGAAATTTAAGCACAAATGATTTGTAGTGGGTAATATTGGAATTGCACGGGTGCAATGTTATAAAAAAAACCATCAAACTATCTAATTCGTGTAATAAAAAAGGTATGAGTTTATTTACCGGTAGAATAATTTATATGGCAATATCTATAACCCTTTATAGTCCTAGTTTTAGATACTAGTGTGTGTGTGTGGTTTTAAGATTTAAGAATATTCATTATAGGATGCCTTTGGTTTGGGAATAATTTGAACAACTATAAATCTAGTATAAATGAAACCAGAGACATGATTTAAAACTAAATTTGTAACAAAGATGACAAGGTGACAATACTAAACAAGACAAATATGAAACAGGCACTCGAAACAAACACGCATCAATGAAGACATGACTATCAATCTTCATTGAGAATGTGTAGATTGACTAAGACATATATAAAGATGATGATCGAAAGACGATGATCTAAGATTGTTCGTATAGGAAGAACGTGGGTTCGTGAAAATGTTAAGAGTGACAGAATGAAACCCTAATCCCTATACATGTGTAATTGTAAGGATCCGTTTCCAGATGTTCTCATAGTTAGGCCTACACCTCATAGCATAATTATTAAACTAAAAATTTCTTCACCATTGCAACTGAAAAACATTCAAATTATTCAACAGTGCATCTATCAAGACTCTCTCACGGTTGAATGATAACGCCTACCAAAATCGAACTCCTAGGAGAATACGGTGTTGCAACATGTTTAATGTGGCCGACTTGGAACCCTACCACGTCCCAGATGATCATCTATCAAGTTTGAGGAGAAACTTCATTGGCGACGGGTAGAATGGTAGGCGAGACCTCTCTAATTTGAACCTACTAGCCGTAGGAGAGATGACCGTTACAACACCCGGGTTAGCATTGGCGGGTCAACACTGGTTTAACTGGATTCAACTAGATCCAGGTTTGGACCCATTTCAAGGATGAGCTACATTTCAGCCATGAAGAAGCCCATGAATGCAGATACATTTGTATTTCCATGTTTACGGCTGGGCAATACTGCTCAAACCAGCCAACATGTAACTCCCTCAATCCAACCAAAATTCATCCGTTTGCAGCTTCTATAATAACCCGGGTCATGATATCAAAGATTGTCGTAAGCTTGCTTGTTTCTTACGGGAAAATAACATCAATATAAGTTTAGGCTCAAATCCGGTTGCACACCTTACAACCTCTCGGCCACAACAAAACTCACTAACATGGCTCTTTGATAGCGGGGCCTCGCATCATGTTACCTCCGATTGGTTTTCATTTCATACCATTTCAGAATACGGAGGGCCTGATGAGATAGTATTAGATGACGGTAAAACACTTCCTATTACCCACACTGGTCAAGCACATCCTTCTAAACACAAAGTTCACTACATCTTTCCAATGTTTTACATGATTCAGATCTTCTTTAAAATTTAATTTCTATTTCCAAACTTTTTCATACTAATCGAATGTTTGTTGAATTTTATCCTTGTTATTTTCTTGTCAAGGATATGGGCTTGATTCTGAGCCTCTTGATTCCTGGCCTATTCATAAGTTGTCATTGATTTGTCACTCGATCATCGATGACACCACTTGGGTCATGTTGATGGTATCACATCCACCTTGACATCCACTCCTTCGTCCAAACATGATTCTTTGCATTTATAATATACAAAAATGAGAAAATATTCAACATATAATCATCATAATGAACAAGGTAAATAATCACGTAATCATATAAACACTATTTCAAATAACAATTCTTAATAAAGTAAGTTGTAAAGGGTATGAAGTATTTCAATAAAACCATCAATATCCAAAGTATATTAGTTGGATGAGAACAACCCTACCCAACTAGGTTTACATGAAAGTAAAGAAATCAACTAGCATTGTTCACTAAAGACACATCAGATCCATCAGCATCCTTGTTCTCCTTGGGATCTTTCTTTGGGTTTTCTTCCAGGTTTTCTAGCTTCATTATCTGGTGTATTGGCAGCTACAATTTGCTTCTTTATCTCTATGACTCTCAGCTTAGCCAACTCAAGTCTATCCATTGCCTTATCCAAGAATTGGTGTCTATGCCAGTTAGAAGTCAATAATACCTTCCTGCACGACACTCTCCATGAAGAAGTTTACATAGTCCAACCTGCGGGCTACACAAACCCTTAGTTTCCACATCATATTTGTTGGCTAAGAATGTCAGCTCGAGTATTTGGAACTAACAAACTTTCTTATTAACTATGGGTTCTAAAATACTTGCTGATCATTCTTTATTTATATATCATCCACTTGGGATCACTTGCTATTTCAAGGTCTATGTGGATTGTTCTTACGGGCAATGATAACTCCTTTCTAGATCAATTTGTGTCCATTCTCTCCCAAAAATTCTCCATAAAGCACCTTGGTTTACCGCATTAAATTCTTGGTATAGAGGTTATTCATACCAAATCCAGCTTGTTTCTGTCACAACATCAGCACATAAACGACATCTTGCCCCGGGTTTCATATGGACGGTACTAAAGAGAATGCTACTACTTTTAGCTCTACCACTCCTCTTTCTCAATCCAACGGCTCACCATCGTTATATTCCACTTTTTTTCTCCAGTTTGTTGGCTCCCTCTAATAGCTTGCCTTCACTCGACCCGATGTCTCCTTTGCTGTCAATAAACTTTCTCAATTTATGCACTCCCCGTCTCAACTTCACTGGCAAGCCCTCAAACTTGTTCTTCAATATCTCAAAGGTACCATTCATCATGGTCTTCACTTAAACCGTCACTCATCTTTTGATATAAAGACCTTCCCCAATTCTGATTGGGATGGAAATGAAACTAGTGGGCGATCTACTACAGAATACACATTATACTCGGGATCAAATATTTATCTTTTGGAGGTTGTCTTGTCAAAAGTCGATTTCAAGGTCATCCACTGAAGCCGGATATAAAGCTGTAGCAAACGCTACAGTTGAGATCACTTGGGTTCAAAACTTACTCCATAAGCTCAGTTTATCTACAACGCAACCACATATACTTTATTGTGATAATACAAATGCAACTTACTTATGTGCCAATCTAGTCTACCATTCTCGCATGAAACATGTTACTCTAGACTACTATTTTTTCAAAGAAAAAGTTTCACCTGTAGAGTTACGGTACTTCATATTCAATCTTTAGATCAACTAGCTGATGTTCTAACTAAACCCCTATCTCTGGCACTGTAACAGCCCAAGAACCGTACCAGATATTGTCCGCTTTAGCGGCCGGCACGCCCTCAGGCATCCATCACTCACGGTTTTAAAGCGTGTCTAATAGAAAAAGTATTTTGCCCCATATAAGAAGACTTTCATCCTTCCCAACCGATGTGGGATGTTACATCCTCCCCCATTGTGGGACCAGCACACCGGTTCAGCCCTGACTCTGATACCATTTGTCAAACTCTGTAATCTGTATATCACGTATTACTAAGCTTTAAGAAATGTTTGTTTTTAGGGGGCTATATAAACCTTTAGGGTTAGATTAGCGACGTAATTTCCAACGGATATTCGTCAAAAACAAAAAAAAAAAAGGCAGATTAGGAATCATTTTCTATAAAAATCTGATTGAGGAAACGTGTTACTTGGAAAGTGCAAGGATTTCTAACAGGTTTCCATCAGAAAACATTATCAAAGAACATTATCAGAATATAAGATGAAAAAGGCTGCCTGAAAATATTATTGGCTTCTAATCACTGACGGTAACTATTGCTAATTTTGTGATGTTTATCGACGAGCGGTATATTAAAAAAACACTAACAAAAGTTGTCTTGCGACGGCTTTCGTGGGAACTTTCAGACCGCTTCTTATGTTGGAAAATTGGCGTCGGTGACAATGTTGTTTTCTTACTAACAGTGGAAATCACCATCTTCAATAATACTGGAACCACATGTTCCACAACTTCTATATCAGCAAATCTTCACATACTTTTTACCAGAAATGAAATTTAAAGCAGTATTGTAGTTAAAAGTAAAAGTGTTGATTACCCGATAATAAATTGAATACAAAATGAAACAAATCATGAACAAATAACTTTAAAATCTAAAAGCAGATTGGTTCGACTCAGATGCTAGATGCGACAAATGAGCCAATATTTAAAAATACCACAAACTGATCGGGCTAAGTGGCAAACCGACATTTTACAGGTATTTCTGGCCCGTTGGGGTGCTAAAGCAAACCCAACGAGCCAAACTGCACGTATAAGGCAAGCCTGCAAACATTAATATCATATGCAAGAGAAAGAAATCATGAACGTATGTTCAACCTAGTATTAGCATTCCAAAACCCCGTAGTTAATACACTGACACAGTACCAAAAAGGTATGTACAAAAAGGTTTCAAGGGCGCATGAGACCTTAACGCCAACAAAAACACAGTTTAATACAGTTGTTGGCAGTTGCATCTCATAAAACATCAAGAGAAACAAAACAAGTCTAAATACCTAGTGTAGTTTATAAACATAAACACCACCAGTCTACTAACTTTGTTATATTTACCATAATTTGCAGTTTGTTTGAACATGCCTACGGTTCTTTGAAGGTTCACGACTCCTTTCCTTGTGCAGCCAGCGCGGTGCATTTGCAAACTGGGCAAGTGTTCTTCTCAACTAGCCACTTTTCAATGCAGTCTACATGATATTCATGGCTGCAATCCAACATGCCGATTTTTTCTTCATCATTGTAGTCCATCTAAAAATAACCAAATTACCATTAAATGGTTAGTTATTCAACTACCAAACCCTGCATTAAATTAGAGAACTTGACGAATATTTTTTGATAAAATTTTTATTGACTTTGAATCTATCTAAACTACACTAATAATGCTGATAAAATAGAACAATCTTGTGTGAAAATTTTAATAAAATCAATTTCAATGTCTGGCTCTACAGATATCTTTCTAATGGATTTTCAGCAAATTTTCATTTACATGGATCATGAAACCGACAGAGTATTCCATCCGTTTCCATTGTATTTACTAAAGGTGCCAAGACAGGCAGGTCAGCTAACATGGTAAACGTAATTTTGCGAGGGCCAAAACAGGTCAGATTGACCCGCGACTACTTTTTGTCATTTTTAAAGATCGCAAATAACTAACACGTTAATATCATTAAAAACTTGTACACTACAACATTGTTCCTAATATTCTAATTAAACAATTTAAGAAACACAATTAAAGATCACTCAACCCAAAAGTTGTAGGAAATACAATTAAAGATCACTCAAACGAGCAACTTCCATATAAAACATCGTAACTAAATTTAAAACTTGCTCCTACTAAAGTACCTGACAAATTGTGCAAAAATTAAGATTCTGATCAGCAGATGACGCGTCTTCCGGATTAGAAGAGGTAAATATTCTCATTTTCAGATGACACAAAATGAAATCTTCAGATAAACCCGAGCCAGCATTTCCGATCTGTTCACCTAATGCAAGAAGCTCCTGCATAAAATATAAAGTTAATTTCCTTTTTCAGGATTGACCAAAACGAAAGAAAACTTTTAATTACCTCATAAGACATATGATCTATATCCAAGCGCATATCTCTATGATGATCAACTCTATGTCCATAATTAGCAAAGTTGATCATTGCAACTTCCTACATTCGAAAAACACATGAGTTATTAAAATTAAAATGTCATTAGCACAAGTGAAATTTGCATAATATGGAAAGAATATGTTACAGCTTCAGGGAGAGCCCTTAAATGGGGCAAACCACGGTGTCTTGAATTTGACTCGATCATAAGCTCTTGACCATGAGGCTGGTACACCCTAAAACCTGTCGGTGGTGCGGGTCGCACAAACCTAGGCACAGGCTGCACTGGTGGCATAGGTGGCAGTGGTTGATGCACAAAAGTGACTGGATTTCCGTTGGAGTATCCTGAAATCATATGATATAGAATAGATATTGTGCGGCTGTAAAAGGAGGATAATTGATTATCGAATATCGATTACCTTGCATATAAGGCATTCCAGGAACATTGCCACAAAACTGCTGGTCCAACCAGGGGCCAGGCACCACCTGAACAGGTTGCGGTAGCCCACCATGGCTCATTGGTATGAACTGTAACCCAGGGTTAAGATCAATAGCACCGGTAGTTCGGTTCCTTGCATCTCTGTGGTGCCCAGGTCCCATTACTACCGGGAAAACATTGAACCCAACGTATTCAGGAACCACAAAATGACTCGAGCCAGGTGCAGGGTAGGAGTACTGAGGGTTAACATGCAGCCCTTCGTTGATCTTTCCCTTAAATGCGCCATGGGGTCCATCCACAAGCTGGTGGCCAGCGAAGGGTAACTGATTATGTGGCGCAAACGGGACCACTCTAGGCCCAGGTGGAGCCGCCATGAACGTGATTCCAGATGACAACGGTACATGACCGTATGGAATTACACAACGTTCGGGATGAAGATGGGCATGTTCTGTTTCTGTATCGATCATTTGACCGGTGTATACCATGTTCCGTTGCCTCATTTTCGATGATAAGTTGTTAGTAAAACCTGAATCAATAAAAGTATACATGCATAAAAGTTTATACAGAAAACATAACCATACTGCAACATATATACATTTCAATGATGCATTTCAATACCATTCATATGCGTAATTGCTACAACGCTATCGTGCATTAAAACACGAGCAATTGAACACTAATTAGTAAAAGATCATCCATTTAGAATGAAATTCATGTGCATATTCAGGAAGCATTCGATTAATTCCCCTAATTTTACATATCAACAAACAAATGTCTGAATTTTGCCTGAACAGATGAAAACTATCATCAAAATGTCTGTGATTTCATCTAAACAGATGAAAACTATCGTCAAAATGCCTATAATTTGCTTCTGAACAGATGAAAATGATCATCAAAATGTCAGTAATTTCGTCTGAACCGATGAAAACTATCATCAAAATGTCTATAATTTGCGTCTGAACAGATGAAAACGATCATCAAAACGTCTGTAATTTCGTTTGAACAGATGAAAACTATCATCACAATGTCTATAATTTGCGGATGAAAACAACCATCAAAATGTCTAAATTCAAAACCAAAACCATCAAAACAGCACACAGATTTCTACAACATGAACAATTGAACAAAAGCAAAATAAATATTCAAGAACAGGAGCCCCCAAATTCTCACACATCAACAACCACCCAGAAAATCAAACCTTCAATCTCACAATCAACCAACCAAAGCGAGCAAAAATAAACAAAATTCCATCAAAAACAAACACGAATCACCACAATGTGTGTACCTTCTTATCATCAACGGACACCAGAACTTGAATTGAGTTGATTTGTGCCCCTTCAACCGAAAAGCCCTAATGTAGCATTCCAAAAAACAAACAAAAACAACGATCAACAAACAATAATAACAAAACGAAACAGCATTCTACTTCAATCAACACCTATGCATGTATTATCCAAACACCATCAATTTCATCGCTCCCATTTAACACACATCAAAACCTCAAATCCCGAAACACCAATCAAACACCAATCGATTGAAATCAACGACAAATTGAAGAAAAAACACACCTAATGAGGGTTGATTATGGGGTTGAAGAGGGATAATGGATCTGAATTATTATTTTTTTTATTTTTCTTCAGGAGGACAGGAATTTGATGAATGAAATGCAAGAAAAACGCATGTTTTTCACTTTTTCTTGTGTTCCCTGTTTTACCGTTAAATGCAAATTTGTTTTTTTTCTAAATATTTCCAAAAATGTACCCTTTGTTGTCTCATTTATTACGATTACGCCATGAGTTGGCGTTTTTGGTTAGCTGATCGCCCTTCAAACTCCACTTATTTACGATCGAACCACTAACTGTACTTTTGTTTGTATTCATGTGGGAGACATATTTCCTGTTTTTTGCATAATGTCCACTCTTTTGCGATTAATTACGATATTGGCCTTTAGGAAATAGGTACATTGTCACGTCATGTAATTTATTACTTATTACTTATTATCGTTTTCATCTTAATTATTTATAAGTACCATATGCGTATGTAGGGGCGGCCGGTTGAACTCGTTGAACTTTTAACCAGTAATCTATACTAATAAATCAAAACAACTATTAGCCACATGGTTATGTTCTAATACGTTCACATCATCACCATCTATGCTCCATCTAGGATTGTTTACATGTAATCACCACCATAAATTTTTAATTTTTTTGTAAAGATCTTGATTTCAAAAAAATTTCTAAATAAAGAAGAGTTAAGTTTATTTTTGCTCCCTAAGGTTTGACAAAAATAATCATTTTGCTCCAAAAGATTGAAAACATCAATTTACCTCCAAATGTTTCATAATTTGTTTTTATTTTAGTCCAAATGTTTCATAATTTGTTTTTATTTTAGTCCAAAAGTTTCATCATTGTTTCAACTTGAATCCAAAATAATAAAACTTTTGGACTAAAACTGAAACAACTTATAAAACTTTTGGAAATAAATTGATATTTTTAATCTTTTGAATAAAAATGATTATTTTTGTCAAAACTTAGAGAGTAAAATTGAAATTAATTTTTTTCTAGAAATAAATAAGGTTTCACTAAAAATACTTTAATGAGACTTAATTTTATAAAAATATAATTTGATGTGTAGCTGATCATTGTTAAAACTAAAAAATTTAAAAATATATATAAAAAGATTTATGAATATTTATGAATAATAAAATCATTGGTCTCTTTATACTATTGTTTATTATTTAAATATGTTTGTTATATATTATAATTTCATTCATATGTTATCTATAACATATATTATATTATACACACACACATATATATATTATATAATTTTTTATTTTAAGTCGTGTAACGCACGGATATCTAACCTAGTAAATCGTATGATAATAAATTTTCAAATGAACCCATACTCTTTTTTGGAAGCAACTCATTTGTTATTATTAATTTTAGAATTTAATTTGGGGGGCACTCCCTGAAAGGACTATGTCCATGGGACAAAAAAAAAGGTACATCTCGGGCCTATTGGGGCGCTATAACTATCGAAGAATGCACTTAAAATTGGAATGAGAAAAGAACTCACCCAATGGACCGTCAAGCTATAAGTCCTACAGGACAGAAGTGGGATTCTTTAAAAAGCCAAGGTCGTAGGTGGCCAAGAGGGCCTACTGAGAAGAAAGATCATAACGTAGCGGTATAGTAGAAAAGTAGCGAAGCTGTTCGTGGAAAAAACAAGCGACAGGTTTGCTCTCTAGGGGGGGGGGGGGTCCCGAGTTGGATATCCGAAACTTTCGGATAGTGGAATTAACTATCCAAATTTGTATATTCGAAATTAGTTCAGATACCCGAAATTTCGGATACGGATTCGATGGTTATTCGGATATCCAAATTAAAGCATTAACAGAAAACAGTTATAAACCAATGTTGCACAAAGAGATATCTCTAGCAGAGCAAGTTTTTAAGACAGTCCATAAATATGCACAAAGCTTATGTAAGACTAGAGGTATCTTCGTTTAATAAATGCACAACTTTTCTAATCCACAGTTCCACATAAGTTTAACATTATATTTTGAAATAATGCATAAAGCTTATAACTTCAATAACACATCAGATGATTAAGTTGTATCTATAAGTTGTCAAAAATCATATCAGAAGCTAATTAAATAACTAACTAAAACTAACAATAACTAATTAAATATATAAGTTTTGGGGTGGTTACTATACAAAGTGTTTTTTTTGTGCGAAGCGTATGAAGTTTTGGGGTGGAATTATCACGCAAGAACAATAATAATCACACAATAACAAAGTGATAATTACGCAATACGAATTACACTCTCGTGGAATTATCACACAGAGATGGAATTATCACGCAAGAATATCTTTTTCCGTGATAATTTCATCTTTGCGTGATAATTTCATCTCTGCGTGATTAATTGTTACACTTGAGTTATAATTCCACCCGTAACCTTCATTCTTCCGTGATAATTCCGTACGCTTCGTAAAAGAAAACACTTTGTACGTGTCGTAACTTTTCTCTAGAAATATAAAAGGGTTATGACTATTGTAATTGAATAAACTACATAACTATTACAATATACGTGACAATATATGACATTTACATATTACAAATGGCATGGAGTTTATTTCAAGATATGATCAATATTTGTGTACTTTTTCCCGAGGAAATGTTCGCTTATAAATATTTAAAATGTGCAACTATTTTAAAATTATCATATATATGAGAGCCGGTTACCATACAAAGTGTAATTTTCATGCGAATTGTACGAAGTCACCAGCGCGTGACACATGTTTTTTGGTGGAGGGGTAATTTCGTACGCGCCACAATTACGCATAAAACGGTATATAATTACGCAAGATATATTCTTAATTACGCAAGATATATATTATCACGCAAGTTATATTTATTATTACGCAAAGTAAAATTACTCGCGTTATAAAAATTATTACGCAAAGTAAAATTACTCGCGTTATAAAAATTATCACCCACGTTATATTTATAACTCCGCAAGTTATATTTATAACAACACAAGTTATATTCATAATTATGCACTCAATAATCACGCAAGTTATACACATAACACAAAAACGTTTTAAAAAAATATTGATTTTTAAAAAAAAGTATATGCGTTTAAAAAAAAGTAAAGAGGTTTAAATGCTTGATTTATGGTGTTATTTTTCTAAAAAATAATGTCGTATAAAAAGTATATGCTTTTAAAAAAAGGAAGGAATTTGCAAAAATCAACAATTGTAAGTTATTTTCAAATCTACCCCTTTAGACATATTTTTTGCGTAATATATTTCATCTTAAATTCGAACACTTCATCTTTTAGATCAATGCATGTGTGTTATTACTTCGTACACTTCGCACCAATTCATCATTTGTAACGTAAACTTTCTCTGTATATACATATATTTTTTTATCACATCGTATTAGCTTTTTTAATAAAAAATCATAATTTGCTTCACTAATTGTCACTTACAGGATTTGAATTTTAACCATTATTATAGAGACAAGACATCTTATCATTTCTACTATCTCTTTGAGACACATCGCATTAGTTATTTTATGCATAATTTGATGGAATAAGTAGCAAATATATATATATATATATATATATATATATATATATATATATATATATATATATATATATATATATATATATACACTTAAAATGTATCATTTTTCCTATATAAATTGCATGAAAATGTCGAAAAAGTTATACTTTGTTTACTTCAAATAGGCATAAAGTTTGATTTATCTTATAGTGTAGGTAACTTTTAAATATCTTTTATGTTTTATTTAGTACTTATTAAATGGTTTACACTTTTTTATATTTGTATGTAATTGTATTAAAAATTAATGATAATACCCAATTGTAACATCGTGTTTATCATTTAATGTTGATGTTACAAATAACCTTACAACAATTGTGAAAAGTAAAATTGATTAGGGAAAATTATTGAAATAACCAATTGATTAAATGATTTTACAAGATTAGCCTTTGACTTTGATATATTTATTATGTATTTTACAAATTAGATTGTACTACCTGTCTAAATATCTCTCTTCAACGATACCAATTCGACGATACAAATTAGAAGAGAGAGAGAAAAAGATAGATAGAGAGGCGACCTAATCGCTTAGTTAAAAGCTCATCATAAATTAATATACAATAAAAAAGACAATAAAAATTAAAATAAAAACAAATAGATAATAATTAATAAATAAATTACTATGCTTATAAACCAACCAAATTCATATCTCGTTTTCGATTTGTTTTTAAACTATCTAAATTTAATTCAGTTCAGTTTTTGATTGCGTAATATTTTTATTCTTTGTATATGACTTTTTTTTCTTATTGCAGGACATCAACTCACAAACATACGAACATGAATAATAACTTACTAATGAGGAAGCTTGCTAACTACACAAATTGTGAAGATAAATTTAAATTCAAATGTCAAATGATGAAAACAAATTTAAATTCAATATGTGAAGATTTATCAAAAAACAATCAACTTCTTGATTGTTATACAGAAGTCACTTAACTTACTTAGAGTTGTGACTATAAAAACCCTCTCAAGTTATTGTTCTATTGTTAAGAAACCTTTTTTATAATATTAGCCTAAGTGGAAGGATACGCAACAAAATTACTATTTTGTGATTATATTTAATAGCTTAACCTAAAATTGGAGTATTGTAAAGAAAAAAAAATACTGATTAATAACCAAGTGTCATGATTACGTACTTAGTTAATGGATTCATCTTAAACAATTATAAGGAGTTTCACAACGATAATGAAACTAGAGTACTTTTTATAGTTAGTGTTATCGAATTTTAATAATCTCGAGTTTTATTTATTGCTCGGTATTAATCCTAACTCATGAAATGTTTGCAAACACTTTCAAATTTGAGTTTATTTTACTTCAACGATTCCTTACTAACTGATGAAATGAGGCTAACTTTGCGTCATTTTTTATAACTTCGCCTCCCCCAGTCTCCATCGGGTCCATTTTTCGGTGCCTGACCTTCATAATCACCTAAAATCTACCTTTAAAGAGTGAAGTGGTTTTGATCAGGATATAAAGATTGACAGGTTTTATGTTGTAGAAATTTTAAATTGACGAATCAGATGGTTGATTTAATTTTCTACTTAGTTTTATAGCCATATAAACAGTCGACCATTATCGAAAATCTAAAGATGTTAACTCTCAGTTAGTAAGTGATCGTTTAAGGAAAATAAACTTAAAGTTGGAAGTGTCTGGAAATATTTTCTGAGTTGGGATTAATCTCAACAAATAAATAAAAGTTAAGATTACTAAATTCCAATAACCTTTATAGTTAAAAAAAAAATAGTGTGGGTGAATATATTGTAACAATATTAAAATTTGTTTTTAATTCAAAAATTTATCTCTTAACATATCCCATATGGGTGACAAGTTATGACACGACAAAAAAAAAAAAAAAAAAAAAAAAAAAAAGTCAAATTTTCGGTTCTTTAGCACTAATCCATTAAAAAAATATATCGTTTTTCATGTTAAAATGTTTAACCTGTTCAATAAATTGTCTAATATCGGGGTTGTATTAAAACTAAGAGTATTAGCCGATTTAAACTACATTTACAAAAGTTAGAAATTATGTACTTTTATATTCAACCTGAGAAAACATCCATGACGAGTTAACTTTTTATCATCTCCATTACAGCCGATTTAAACTAACAGTTGTTACATATGAGTTGGTTGTAACAAATGAAAAGCATGACAATGATTATTGAGATGCAAAATCAAAATGATGAAAAAGATGTCAAGTTCAAGTTGGGCTTGTGGGGTATGGTATGGTATCACAGCTCCTATCCTAATTCTCCATCTATCCCCGAATATTCCTGAACAAGTGAGTATTTTTATATAAAAAAAATATATTGGTGGAATAATATTTAGTAAGCTAGGTGATTAAAAAACTATTTTGAGACAAACATTACAATTTTAGTTCAATGGTTTATTCACTCACACCACTAACACCATATAACAGTTTTAATGTTAGTTTTTAGTCGTGTCCACAACCTTTTTAACATAGTTTTATAACTGCTTACAAAATCTAATAGAACCCTCTCCCATCCCTAACCCTCTCTCTTTTTTACCTTATTACACCACCTTCAGCACTATCCTTCCTCCTCCTCCTCCAAAGCTTCAACATGTATGAAATTGATTGAACCGCCCCTATCAATCAAGATCTTGCGGACAAAATGGTTGGCAACATATAGAGTAATAACCAAAACGTCATGATGAAGATATTGAATGTTTTCTCTATCTTGTTTATTGAAGGAGATCACTATCTTATCGGTCAAAGTTGATGATCTTGTAAGCCTCACATCTTTCTCCACTTTGGCTTTCTTTGCATGTTTCTTAGCCGTAGAGTAAGATGTACCACAAATATCAGACCATCCAGATATAAGATTAATTACCTTAGGATCCACTGTAGGGATGCTACTCGTTGTGGGATTTTGTCATGATCCAAGTTATTGTCTTTCTTTCTGCCCAACATTTCTTTTGGGTATCATGTGCTTAGGAGGTAACTTATTTCCTTTGGAAGAGCAATACAATCTTTAGTTATATGACCAAAATCTTTGTGATAAACGCACCAGTTAGATTTATCATTTCAAGTAGAGGCCTTATCAAAGTTTAAGTGCAGATTGGGTGGTGGTAGAAATGTTACTAAGATTGATCGGGTTCTTGTCTGCTTGAAATTTTAGAACCGTTGGCCGGATGGAGCTTTTACTGCCCACCCAAGTTCATTTTCAAATACAACCCTCTCATTCTTATAATTCTGCTCTGAAATTTTGATCTAATCCCATTCAAGATTTCTAATTCTTAAATAGACCGTTGGGATTTAATAAGATAATTTTAGATGCCAATGCAAACTTTAAACTCCGTGGTCTCCTACCGTTTTTGTAGCATGGAAATTTATAAAGTTTAAGGGTAATAAAGGAGTGGTGGTCAAAGTAGGTAAGCAAGGAGGATGTAGAAATACAAAAGATACAAGAACAACTGACTTCCTTGATGAATTGGCGGAACTCAAGTAGCTAAACAAGGAGGAACAAGTCTTAAACCTAGAAAGTATAAAATTCTTTGCCAGACTGTAATATTAAAAGCAATGTGATATGAAACAGAATTCATGATCTATATGGGCATCGAGGGAGATAAGAATTCATCTTATTTTCTTGGGTTATTCAACAACAAAATATGCAAGAGTAGAATCCATGATTTGAAACAAACGGACGGTGGTGAACAAAACCAAAAGAGATTAAAGCCAAGATACTTAAATTCTTCTCACTAAAGTTCAAGGAAAATGCAAATTATAGACCAACTTTCTCTTATAGTCACCTAGCAAAACATAGTTTAACATAAGGAGAATTGCTTATGGAACCATTCACGGATGAAGATATTAAAGAGGCGGTATATGATTCTGGAACCAATTGAGCACCAAGATTGGATGGATTCAATTTTAATTTAACCAGAAAGTTATGGGGGATTCTTGAACTGGATTTTATTAATGTACTAGACTATTGTCATACCCCTCGCTAGCGGCTAAATCACAAGTAGGTGACATAATCAAATATCTTAAACACATCGTACTTAAGAAAACTTAAATTTATTCATGCATTCAAAATAAACTCAGGAAATAATTTATCAATGTACAAGTTTTTAAATATTTAAACATATGAGCTTAGCATCCCAAGCTTATATAAAATAATCTTCCGTTATGTCCTAGTCGTGACATATATAAGTGAAGTCTAAAATGCTAACCCTTGTTATTTCCTGAAGAACATGCTAAAAATGGTTCCAATAATGTGGGTGGGCTCATAGGTTTTGAGACTCGATAAATAGCTATAAAGTAAATAGTCAAGTATGAATCAATACACATTATGTAAATTAGCCATAACACAAATAAGAAGAAATGCTTTTATGATCCCACATCTAAGCTTATGACTGCATGTTTCGTCTGATACTAATTCAAGTAATTGAAAAACTCAAATTATAGTCTGTGAGATAACAAACATTCTATGTCATTGACTATGGCTTTACACATTCCAATTAGTCGGTCAAGAGAATGGAGATTGTTAGTCCTGGTAGTACTATCTATATTAAACATGCGGCTCCAACTAGAGTTTTTGTAAGTCAAACCCAATAAATAACATTCGTCACCAAAACATGTATAAGAATAAGACATAACAGTAATGATTCATGTAAAGTCATAAAAAAACATGTTTTTACCCTAAAAAATAGTAAAAGTAAAAGGCATTATGAGAACTCGCTGATTGTTCAGAGTATAGATCAAATGAGATGGATTGCGTTTAAACTGAAGTTGTTTCTACATATATAGGTGGGATGCGAATAAGGTTTGTGTTTCCATGCATAAGTTGTTAAACAAAGTGACAAGTGTTACATAATACTTTACTTTTAAAATTGTTTGAAAAGTAAACTTCTCCAAGTTTACAGTTTTGCATGATTTACGTACCATTAGTGATATTATTTTAGATACTTAGTTTTATGTATAAGTTTATAAATATTTATATATTATATGAAACGAAGTATATTTTTGTCCTAATAATAGGTTCACATGTGATTATGTGACATTTTATGACTTAAAATTTGTTTGCTTGATTTTTGTATTTTTATGGGTCATTTCATGCTAAGGTTTTAATTAACCAAATGTATTAAATAAAGTATAGGTCTTAACTTACTAGAAAAGTAAATGTCATATTTTATGGAGTCCATTTAGTGGTCTAAATATAATTTTTTTTCTATCAAAAGTATGTGCAGTTATATTTTAAAGTTTTAAATATATTTTAGTTGATTGGGGGTCAAAAACCTAACCATTTCAGGTGAGACCACTTGGTTTTTTACAATGAACTTATAACACTAACTTCCAGATAAAAAAATCAAGTTAATTGGGTAAAAATTAAAATAGTTAATGCCCTCCCAAAGTTAACCTAAGTATTATGTCAAATGTCTAGGCTTGACCTTTCATCTTGCACTTAACTTTTGATGGTCCAAATCATAATTGACAACTATAAATTTACTATGGTTAGAAAGCTATTTCTTTGAACATAACTTTAGACTTAAAAATAATCCATATTGGTTTTGTTTTGACAAAGTTATGACCCTTCAAATTTAATGTAATTTTTCTGACAAAAATTATTTTTCAAATCAAGCAACTTTTCAACCAGATTTTTTATATGAACAAGTAATGCACTTGTTTTTTGGATATTAGCTGACTTAAGTACACATATATATTTATAATTTTGTTTTCTTAAACATGTCAAAGTATTGCATGAGTGAAAATGAATGAATACCTACACGTTTGCAACAAACAAAGCTTGAACGAAGGGGTACGCATGTTGTGCTCTTGCTGCGATTTCTTGGCACCTTGGAAGCTGCTTTCTATCAAATGTTTAGCAGGGAAATGAAGAGGAAATGAATGATTATATAAAGGAGAAAGTAAGGATGTTGTTGTATTCATAATGCAAGTCAAGGGGGTGAGTGTTTATTGGGGTTTGGTAGGCATGTAAGGGAGTTATGATGAAAGTACGATAACAAATGGTTGCGGTTAAGAGTATTTCATAGTTTGAAAAGTATGGGTAGCGCCTATTAATTTTGGTTTATTATTGCAAGAAACAACAATCTCATCATCATACTTAGTATAGGTATAAATGTGAATGATGTTCATGAGATTTTATTAAGAGAAAAGGCTTATTTGGGTGAAAAGATTGATGATGATAAAATGTATTTGATATTTTAATAGTTAAAAGATGTTAAAAATGGTCTTGGTTAATTAGTTAGGTTAATGTATTTGTATTTTGGTAGTTTGTAGTTAAAAGATGATCATTTAATTGGTTAGTTAGGTTTAACATTTCATTTACGTTAGCATAATATAGAATTGCATTAGTTAAAATAATTTCTTTGCAAATCGTATAAATTAAATCTATATATTTTTAAAATTCATGTGATAGTTCTAGGAATATTATTTGAGCTTAAGTTGTACTTTAATTCGACTAGTGTGTGTTAGTAATCGGTGTGTTATGGTGGTTTAATGCAAGGTGATGGTTTTATATTTATATTTGTTTATAAAACGTAGGCGTAAATCTTTATATTATGTTCATGAATATCTTTGTCATTGACATAAATTGTTGACTTTGAGTTGGTATTCGATGTTTATATTATCTTGTGATTTGTGAAATATGTGTTGCATTTTTGACTACTCCCGTCGGTTAAATCACCAATATTAGATAGTTTAATGAAACTTCATAAAATATTAAGTCGTAATGCATATGAGTGCCCTTACAATTATTTGGATTCACATAAATATCGTGAAATGGTTTAAGTTAGGGTGATCCTAATTTGATTATTCTAAACTATATAAATAACGTTATCGCATAAATAATGAAATATATAAATACCTAAAATTTTCAGATGTGTCACGGCTATTTCCATCAGGAAGAAAGATAAGTAGAGGTTGCGCCTCCTCTTTCATTTCCCTTATTCTAGATCTTCAAAGCCTGAGTCTTTAGATGAACATAAGATGGGATGCATCAGCAAAGTCATTTCTAAGGTACATGCAAACAGGGTCAAGGTTGGAATTTGATCGGTGATTTCGGATGTTCAATCAGCTTATGTGGCTAAGCGTAGTATTCTCGATGGACCGTTGGTAGTAAACCAAACTATTACCCGAGAAAAAAAAAAAACAAAAGTTGAGTTCTCTCCTTTTCATAATAGATTTTGAAAAAGCCTTCGACTCATTAGCTTGGGAATTCATTGACTCGATCCTTGGCCAAAAGAATTCCCAATGAAGTTGCGAGCCTCATGAGGAGTTTTTATTCTTGACATCGGGGCTGAAAATAAACCACAAAAAGTCAAGGGTTATTAGAATTGGTGTGGAGGAATAGGAACTAATTTCGATGGCAGCTAAGATTAATTGTAAAGAAGGTTAATTTCCTTTCAAATACCTTGTTATTGAGGTAGGATGTAGCATGAATTTAATAAATAATTGAGCTCCGCTCATATATATTATTAAATCGTGATTAATCGTCTGGAAAGCCTCTTGTCTCTCGTTGTAGAATGAATCACTCTACGAAAAGTGGTTCTCTAGGTGTAATATTTTTCTTTGTATCGTGCCTCTAAAAAAGTTAGCAATAAATTAGAGAGTTTGAGAAGGAACATTTTTGGGGTGAAATGATGATAATAAGAAAACAATAAACTGGATTAGATGGGAAAAGGTATTAGTTTCCTAAAAAGATTGGGGTTTGGGGTTGGGTGCTTTAAAAGCTATGAATTATAGCATCCTAGTGACATGGTGTGGCGTCGTAAGTAGGGGTGTTAAATTTTGAATATTTGAAAATTTTGGATAGTGGATTTCACTATACAAATCTGAATCCTAAATTTTGAATATCCGATATTCGGATATTTCGGATTTGGGTATCCGAATGGATATTCGAATTCTTAAGAAAGTATGTATTATTTAATAATTTTTATAAAAATTTTATATTTTTTATTTAAAAAGTTTTCGGATATCCAAAGTATTTATAAAAATATCCGAAATACTCAAAAATATCTGAAATTTCTAATTAATATTTATTATTTAATAATTTTTATAAAAATATTTTTGATAATTTGGATATCCGAATATCCGAAAATCCTCAAAAACATTATCGAATCCAAATCCGAAATTCCAAATATCCGAATTTTTGGATATCCAAAATTTAGGATATTTTAGATTCGGATTTTCAGATATTTCGGTTTCGGATACGAATATTTTTGAACACCCCTAGTCATAAGACGGAGGAAAATTAACTATGATGGCGAGTGATAAAAGCAGTACATGAGTCTAATAGAAAATGGAGTATAATCCAGGCAAATAATTCCTCTTCGGGTACGTCGAGGTCGATTACTAGACTTAAAATTCTTTAATCCGAATCAAATATTCCAACTTGAAAATTGATAAAAGGAGTTGTGAGTAATGGTGAAAAAATACGTTTTTAGGTGGACAATTGGGTTGGTTCCTCTTCCTTAATGTATCTTTTTTCTACAATTTTCAGGCTGTAAAGGTCAAAAAAATTATTATGTGGCAGATAGGTGCAAGATGGTTAAATGGGGAAATAAGATGGAAATGGTGCTAGAAGAGACAAACCCTTCCTAGATTTTAAGGTTGGGGATCATAGATTTTAAGCATATAATCGGAATCATTTGTGCAATTACAAATATTAACAGCTAATTACGTGAATAGTTCATATGGTATGATCATTTTATAAGTTATGTTCCTAAGTATCATTTATTATAAGGATTCACCTTAAGTGTGTCAAGTTTTAGCAAATTTGTCCATGAGTTTGATGGAGATTAATGTTTTCTATTAAATATTTCTAAAGACAACTATAATCTTATGGTAAAAGAAAACTAAAACTAAACTAAAAACAGAGTCTCTAATAAATTAATTTGTTATAACTTGCATACTTAGTGTGAAAATTTTAATAAATGATACTTGAGTATTGAATTTGACCCCCTAACGAGTTTAATGAAGCACGTCGATCCGCTAACCCGTATATGACTCATTAAACCTGTATTGCGCAACCACCAACCCATTTGACACATTTAAATAAACGAGTTAAATGGGTTATGTTAGGTTACATGTTTTTAAATGTATGCAGGATAGATGTAATGTTTCTGTCATATATAAAATATGAATTATGTTCGGGATGAACAGTTTAACCCTCCAACCTGCCAGCCCGATACAATTAAGACACTAACGCACACTAGAATCATAGCCCACAATCCACCAAAAGATAATCCTTTAATGTTATGGTGCACCAATCACTTTTTGAGCAACATAAGAAAATACCAGGAGTTATTCCCCCACTATTCACATTTCACCTTTTAACCAGACATTTTATAATGTTAATAAGTTTAATTATTGTTGATCATAAACTACATGGTCCACATAAAATATGATGCCCTTTTTGTCCTTCGAGTCTGGGTTCTCACCGCAGACTACAGCCCAACCCAAGGTATATTGGCCCAAGAAAGAGGCTCACCAGAGAAAAATTGTTTTCAAATAGTTAAACTTTTGGTTACGATGTTTCAATTGTTATGATGATTTAATACAACAAAATCAACTAAATAAACTCTAGAAACTAGATCAAAAACCAAGGCCTTGAGTCGCCCAACACCGAGGCCTAGAAGGGCCCCAGCCCGAGACCCTGATCGAGACACAATTATGGCTCAAAAATTCCCATTAAAACTCATTATAAAAGCGCTAAATTTATGTGTCTTCTATGCCTTAATTTCCCGAATTAAAACTAAGATATATCAACCTGTTCCCTAAATTTATGTGAGTGTATTCCTTATATTATATGGTATGGTTATAAGTGATTGTGAGTAAAGGATATGAGAAATTTACTATTGAATATGTATTTTTGAGAAATACTACTCAAAACCTTATAATGTTTTTTAATATATTTTAAGTGGTTGTGAGTGGAATATAGATAAAAAATAATGATAAAGTTGAAAAGGACAGAGAAAAAATAATGATTTTTAGTATAATTATATGAATAAAAATAAAAAATTGGTTGTAAATGCTCTTCTATACCTTAATTTCCCGAATTAAAACTAAGATATATCAAGACCAACATAAGACATTTTAAAAACCTAAATGGGTTGAAATCTTGACAGGCCTAAACCCAAGGCCCAATTGGGCCAAGTGAAACCCAATATGTATTTTTGTTAAAATCGTGTAACCTAATTTAACCAGAGCATGACTCACACATTTTTAAACAATAAATACCATGAATCAAACTAAACTTAAAATCCACTTAATAGGCCCACTAAGAGCATTCATAGCAGATTCTTTATCTTTATCCATATAATTACATTAAAAATCATTATATTTTCTCTCTTCTTTTCAATTAAATAATACTTTTTATATTCTTATCATTACTTTTTTCTCTCTCCTCCACTCACAACCACTTTAAAAAATATTAAAAAATTTATAAGGATTGAACAGTGATTCTTCAAATATACCAATCCACAATAATATTTTCTCTCTCCTTTACTCACAACCACTCAAAACCATTCCATATAATATACCAAACACACTCACATATTTTTAAGGACTCCACTGTGAATGCTCTAACCCGATGTCTTGGCTCAAACAGCCTAAACCCACAACCTATTCATGATTTATTTGATTTATTCAACTTTTCAAATTATTTGAAAGTAACTTAATTATTTTTAATATTATATTTGAAAACATGAATTAGAAATAGGTTCTAAACAATAATTTATACCCGGTTTAATTTAAATCCCAGCACAACAAAACCCGATTAATTTACGACAATAAACTTAAGGGAGTATTATATTATATAATACTTTATACCTGGTTATTTTAACAACTTGAAGGACAACAAGGATGTTTAGTCCAATTTTAACTGAACGGGAGTTAAATCGTAATGGTGTCTCTCAATAATGTAGGTACTATTGGGTGAATATTCCAACTGAATAGTTACTGAGCTAATCTACAACTCGGCAGTGAGTTCCTTGAACCCCTATTTTACTGCTTTTATATTCTTTTGGGGAGATACATGTGAACTAAACTTTTGAATCATACTGCTTTCATATATACACACTTGTCCGCTCGATGATGTTTTGCCTGAGTTAATTGATTATCACTTTGGAAATCCCCGACTAAACTAAATGCAACCACTTAACTATTGGATTCTAGTCCATGTATTGATATAGATAGTACTATCAGGGTCTGACAACCCCCGTTCTTCCGATTGATTGGAAAACATAAATCCACAATCAACTATGTTAAATGATTATATTTCTAATTGAAGTTATGCTTGCAGGTATTTCTGATGTAACATTTAACCCATTTCAAATTGTAAACCCGAACTTATTTGAGTCAATTATGTAAACCAAATGCATTATTTAAATCATTTTATTTATTTAAGGGTTTCAAATACGATAATTATATTAGTTATTCAATTTATAATAGTTTAATTATATAAAATATTTTTTTATAAATTTATAAGATTTCAAATAATTATAAGATTTTAATCATTTTATTGAAGTACAAAATTTGAAATATATATAATGTTTATAAGTTTTTATATAGATTAATAAATTATGATTTATTAAAATTAGGTTATTTATAAAATTTGGGTTAAAATGTAATTTTAGAAACTTTAATTTAAAAAGATTTTAACATTAAATGATAACTTTAAAATTTACACAGACCAAATTGTAAATTCTTCTAAAACAATTTTGCCACCGTCGACCTCCCCTTCTGACCAGACCTCCAACGGTCCTCCAGCGACCACAAAACACCACAACCCACCATTTTAAACCAAATAAAACCACCTTGATTTGCTTAGATGATTGATTCGAAACCAAGACCATTCACAATTCGAATCCAATTGTTGTTAATACGGGTCAACTAGAAATCAAAACCTTCTAATCAACTTCAAATCAGTTTCGAATCACAATTCAAACAAATGACTAAGCTTGTTGATCTAAAAAGTAATTCTACTCATTGTGGCAATAATCAACTGAATCAATTGATTTGTAGCTGTGTGATTGTAATCAAATTATGATGAAACAACCGAATTCGAATCATTAACTTGTTCAATTCAAAACAATCTTACTTGAAACTATATAAATGAGGGAAATCACTACATTTGGTTCCTTTAACCTGCTCGAGCATCTAATTCCTACTGAAACACACACACACACACACAAATCGAATTCATGACTATGGCATTCATCAAACCTGCAACTCAGTTGAAAGCTACTTTCTGAGTACTATAATTCACAATCAATTGAGGGCTTTGGATTATCATCATCTTTAGAAGCTTCGCACATAAACAATTTGATCATCATCAACAATTTCATCTTGAAACGATTTCAAGCTCAATCACGACTATCCTCTCCTCTGTTCATCATTAGATCGACCTTCAACACAGGTAATTAATCATGCGCGTACCCTTGTTTATGTAGACTAAACAAAAGCACTAAATCTATTCTGATTAACATCAATGAATTGGGGTTTAATTTGAACCAAATCAGTTCTAGGGTTTATGTAAATTGGGGATTTCTTGCAACGTCTATTTTTATTCAATTATTAATTATTAATGTGTTCAAAACAAAAATCAAGCTTTATCCCCATAGTAAATCACACACAACTCATGGGGGGCCCGGGTTCGACCTCTTGCACTCACATATCCTTTTTAAATCATTATATTTTAATTCAGAAAATATCAATATATTGTTAAATTAATATAAAATTTATTTTGTTAAGTAGATTTATTCCAATAATTATTATTTAATTTCTAAAATTTTTAAAAAAGATAATTTTCCCTTTTCTTTATATTTAAAGGATTAAATGTTTTATAAAAACATTATAAACTTATATACAAGTTTTAAACTTTACAAAAGTTATTCAAAACATATATTATTTCAAACTTATTTTTAAATAAGACTTATTAGAAATAAAATTTAAGTAATTAACTATTTTGATCAAATTAATAAATAATTAATTATTAAAAGTAATTATTTTCCATATTTTAATACTCAAATTCTATTTTATCAATCCTTATAAATTAAATATATATATATATATAAATTATATTTAATAATATTATTTCATAAATTATTCATTATTATTTTCGATCAAATCCTATCAAATAATTTAATTTTATTTAATCAAGTTATGTAATAAAAGCCAAATATATGTTTTTAAACTATTTGTTAAAAACCTAAAATTCCAATCGAAACCCTAATCCATATCTAGTATTTAAATTATTATTATTCTAACTTAAGACATTATTTTTAGATTAACTAGAAGGAAAACCATTAGTGTCTATTCTAGTATTGTTATTATTCAAATCACATTTAATTACCAAGTAAGTATTCATAGCCTATTTTTTTGTGTTTACTATTTGGTGAAATCATGTTATACTTATTCACTCATTGTTATTCTATAAAATTCAAATTCAAAACATGCTATATTATTACTTGTAATTATATGTTCATAGTTAGATAGATTAGATGTAAACACAATCATTAACTCATACAACCATGACAACAATGATAGATTTATTGATTTGAAAAACCTAACCCATATGATTATTCAATTAATGATTGGAACTGGATTCATACAGTTAATCATAAAGCATCGTCTGTAGACCGAGTCAATTCAGTCATTAGGTTTGATTGTGTTTGGTTTGTCTTTATGTTACACTATTGCATTATAGTCTTGACATTATCATGTGAATTGAATTATTTTAATCATTTTAACCGATCTATATATGTATGTAAAACATATATTTACTCACCGGCTAATACTTTAGCTGACTTATTACTTTCTTAAATGATTTCAAGAAATGCTGCTTAATTGGATTATATGCAATCATTTAGGATGTTAGACCTAGATAATTAATAAGACTTTTATTTTGTGTTATTTGATTTATGTTTGGATGTAATAAATTGTTTGATTAGTATTTATCAATAAAAATGACATTTAATATAATTACAACCTATTTATTATCAAGTGTTATGAATAATTAAGTCACCTTCATCCTCCCTAATGATTTCGCTAATGGTATAAGTGTGTGCCATATGTTATGTACTTACGCAGCGCATTGATCAACTGTCACTTAGGTTGTGGTTTGTGAGCTCAATATAAATACATATCAACTAAACTATGTGATATTTATACATGATACTACAATAATACACTGAACTATTCAACTAATGTAACTAAAGATTTATCGAGTCGTGAAACCTGACGAGCCCACCAACATTGTGTTAACCTTTTTTTAACATGTTTTACAAGTAATTAAGCATGTAGGATAACTTAGGGGCTGTTTGGCGATATCTGAATGCTTAAGTGCTGAACCAATAAGAGGTCTGAACCATTAAAAGCTAGTATATCGCTTAACTATTCAAAGGCAAATGTCTGACCAATTCAGATAAGAGTTCTTAACCATTCAGCATTAGACCTCTTAACCATTAAGCATTAGTATAATACTTAACCATTCAGAGGCAAATGTCTGAACCATTCAGACATTTGCTCGCGAAACAAACAGTCTGAACCATTAAGTGCTGAATCATTCAGACATCTGGACCATTAAAAGGCTGCCAAACAGCCCCTTACTCTTTTGGATGGCATGATTAAAGCACATAGTGAGATTGTGCAACATACACTTAGGGATGCTTAGGTCGATGTGTTATAATCTTTTAAAATATGTACCTTAATATAATTTGTGCCTAATATTATGAACAAATTAAAACAAATGTTAGTTTTTTCTATTTATACTGTGTTCATAATATTCCACCCATCCTCCCTCCAATGATTTTGGCATCGACAGGAAGGGTGTAACAATGTTGTTTTAAGACCATTCGTGAAATATGCCTTGCCATTATAAGAGCTATTATTTGCTTTGAGACTATATATATTTTGTTAATAATCAAATGAGACACATGATTCATAGTGAAGAAGTGTGCTTGAATTTTGGGATTATAGCTATCACTTGGTAGAACAATGTTGTGCCTAAAAATTTAGAGAATGATGTGTTTTGCTCATCAAATATCATAAATTCAATTATAGGTCATAATATTGTTAGTGACTTGGAATAAATGAGTGTTTAGATATACGTAAATACATAAATTTTTAACATACTTTGATTTTTTTAATTTAAAAATCGACAAATAAAACTAAATACATAACTTTTATTTTAACTAGACATAAACTTATCCTAATTTAAATCAAACACTATTAATATAATCAAATAAAGAATCAAAACAATGCTAACATTACTTTTGTGGTAAATTGGAGAATAGAAGAAGACAAATGCTAGATTTATTTTTAACAGGACAAACACTAGATAATAAAGGCAATAAGTGGTGAATGTGGTGCAAGGTTGGCAATCACAATCAGCAGTCCTTTGGTCTATTAATTGGATAATGAAGATGTTGGTCCCATTACTTTACCCTACGTACGGGTAACATTTTGACGATCGTAAAATATTAATTAATCATAATGAAAGACCATCAGTCAAAGTATATGCGTCACAGGAAATTCTGGACTTGGTTAATGACTCTTTTGTCATATGCGTATTGGACTATTGGTGAAGAACTGAAGATGTTTATCGCCTGTTTGCATTTTAGTATAACAATCTTGCTTCATATTTTATGTTCTTTATTCACCAATTACTAGATATTAACATCAATTATGGACCAGATCTTTTCAACTAAAGGGTCTTAATAATCAGGTGGGTCTGGGTTTTTTTCATCTCATATGAGTTTTTTTTAGAGTGGTCTCAAGTTTCGTACTAGTAATAAAGATGACCGGGTGGGTTAGTGGTGTGTTAGTGATCTAATTAGTCGTTAAAAAATGGTGTTAATTATGTTTTCATATTCAATTTAGTTACTCTATTAGTGCAATAATGATTTTAATTATGTTCTCATATTCAATTTAGTTACTCTATTAGTGCAATAATGAGTCAAACTACAAGGAATATATAATGTTAAATTTTTTTTGAACGGCGTTTGAAACTACCCCCTATACCCGAGTGAGCCTTCCTGAGACAGGTTTCAACCGTCCATACTGATTTTGATGCTCTAGACTTAACTCACCCAAGAATACCATCAAGGAGGAAATCCACCACTGTGGGAAAACCTCCTTAAGTCAGGTTTTGAACGAGAGACATAAAAGATCCCAAGCTCTAACCATCATCCACATACCATTGAACCAGAATGATCATATAAATATAAAATTTGTCCGGTTGTAGGTTCAATGGCCCCTCGGACCTCCTCTAGCTCCGCCATGATTAGGAATATATGATGCTAATTGATCATGGTTAAGCATTTTCTCTTTGCTCGTACCTATGTTTGATTTTGTCACATGTCTTGGTTTTTAAAAAACATAAAGAGTTAATTTCAGTTTTGCTCCTATAGGTTTGACAAAAATAATAATTTTCCTTCAAAAGATTAAAAATATCAATGTACATCCAAAAGTTTCGTAAGTTGTTTCAATTTTAGTCCAAAAATTTCATCAATTGTTTCAACCTGATCCAATATATTGAAACTTTTAGATTGAAATTGAAATAACTTATGAAACTTTTGGAGGTAAATTGGTATTTTTAATATTTTGAAGTAAAAATGTTACTTTTGTCAAAATTTAAGGAGCAAAATTGAAATTAACTCAAACATAAAATTAGACATGTCAATCATTTCTCAGGCTTCTGAAACTAGAGCAGAATGTAATGGCTATAAGTTTTAATGGGTATGAAGATGTCTTTTTTATGATTTCAACACAACTACCAAAGTGGTTTTTACTTTTTATAAAGCCAAAGAAAATACCTATGTAATCTTGAATTAACCTTAAACCAACCAAAGCAAAACACTATATCTAGTTGTCAAAGTGCACCTTAGATCAAACCTCAAACCAAACACCAAGATATGATAATATAGATATCAATGTGTATATATGTGTCTACACTCACAAACATACATACACGTACACATACACATACGCATACACATATGCATACGCCAGGTCATACGGTAATAAAGCGCCTTTGTTGGGCTAGTTATCACTATTTTGTACCGGTTCCAAACGTCAATTTTGTTGGGTTCTAGTTAGGTCCCCTTAGTAGATATGGACAACAGAAATGGTGGGTTATAAGGGCAGTAAGCATAGGGTTGGGGGTCACAATCATTGGAAGAGTGGCCCTTTAGTTTGGTTTCTTGTTTAATGCTTGTAATTTAATGTGACTTGTTTTTTAAAAAAGATAATAAAAGATTGGACAAAAGGTATTGGTCATACGCAACTGCATGGGTCAATTGCATTTACTTGACTCTTTACCTAACATTCTTACATTCATCTAGTAAATTTATTCATATATCAGTTTTTATGATAGACCATCAGTCAAAGATAACAAATTTAAGGAAAAGTTGGATTTTGCAGATGTCATTTTCTTGTCACTTGTTTGTTATAAACTTACATTTAGCTTTTTGGAGTTAAATTGGTTTACCATGTTCTAGACACGGTGTGTATTAATCATTTATGACGTATAACCAGAAGTATAAAGGCAAAATATTTACGGATTTTCTAGTTTGAAAAGGTTATAGATTTGTCTTGCATGAGGTACTTTCGTATAAAAGTATTTTGATTATACTCTCAAAATCTTTTAACGGATAATACAAGTGCAAATGTATTTTCTGTATGAAGATTTGTAACAAAAATGTATGTGAAAAGGACAAAAGATTTTGGTCTTTATAAATGGAGATCAATCAAAACGTTTAGTTGAAATGACACGACCTTTAATGAAAATTGTGTCACTTTGTGGTTAAAAACGTTGATAGTTATCCAGTTATCATCAGCAAGAACTTGTGTTAATTAGTGAGAATTCCTTCATCAAAAACTTCTTCGGACGTAATTTATTATTGATGATGAATGGCATGTAAGCACTAACATAATTACTATTGATCTCTCAAGTTGCTCCTGATGCATGTTTATATTACTATTGATCACTTTGGTCGCTAGGGGGCTTCGCCTCGTTCTACCTCGTGATTTGCTGGTGCGGAAATCGTAACAGTCGGCAACAAAAATACCCTATGTATCTCCTAACTTATATAATTAATTATTCATACTTACATTTGTTCTAAAGCAAATTAAACAATGTGAAATCACCAATAAAACGCTACTGTTAAAAAATGTATTATATGATTATAAAATTTGGGGGGAAAAACAAGGAGTAAACCCTTGGGTGGTGAAAAAAAAAAAGTATGGCAGGGTGAGAAGCTTTATCGACGCTTTTAATGGCTTTTATGTATTCCTATTTGTCGTTGTCTTAAGCTTTTCAGTAAGTTTCCTTTAGTCAAAGTCAACATACAGTGCCTCAATTTTTAATTTAAATGGCTTCTTGCGCAATTAAAAATTGTAAATATCATTTCTGGAGCACTGTTAAATATGCTTGGTAATATCGAAAAAATCATAAGAATTTATTTATTATATATTCGTTATTTTGTATGTTAAATAAGCTTTTATGTTTGTAGTTATAAAGATCATAAGAAATTCATGATACCACCTTTGCTTAGTGAATCTTCAGAATTATCTTCAAATGTATGATACAAATTTCATAACCTTTTCATGTATGAATTGAACTTGATTTTCACAATTGTTGAAAATATATGTATTTCAATTTAACATCAAACATATTATCTATACTAATAAATTAAAATCTTTAAAAGTCATATGTTATTTTCTTAAGTTGTCCACTTAGGATCCATCTAAGATTCGAACACATCTTCTCACTACAACGAAAGCTACAAATTCGTATATAAATATAATTTCCTTAATAAATGCTCATTTACTATTATGTTAATCAAATTAACTTTTTTCTAAAATTAAATAAAATGTTTCATTAAAAATATTTTAATAAGTGTAATTTGTTAAAATTTATTTAATTTCTAGCTAATCATTTTAAAAATAAAAATGCTTTAAACATTGTTTTTTTGTTAAGCAAACATTATTGAATATCAAGATTCACGAAGTTAAACAGAATTACAGTTAGCGTTTACTCACTATAAAACAACATATCCATTTCAATGTACATCACGATTCAATCTTCTTAACTCTAGGTATGTTTAACTACCTCATAATTTTATATTTATTATTTCAACCTATGTAACACACGAGCATCTAACTTGGTTGATATAAATCTATTCTAATTGGTGTGTTTGTTGGGCTTGTAGCAACGTGATGAGTACTTTTGGATCTGTAGGTTGGATAAAGGGCTGACATTAAACGAGAATTAGCCGCACGGGACAAAGGTGCACAACAAAGGTCCTCCTTATGGGTGGTTTTCAATTTGGGATTGATGGTGACGGATTGATGTACGAGCTTCCTTCCAGGAACGTATCGGCCTAGCGCACTAAAATTTCGTACTCGAGTAATAAAGATGATCAGATAGGCAAATGGTCCATTAATGATTAAATTAGCTGCTAAAAAAATTAAAACGGTTTGGCGCCATTCAATTCATATACTGTAATTTCATGTTGGCAATAACAAGTTGATGGCTTATTAACCGGTCATTTTTATATATAAAACAATGCATGGCAAACTAACAAGTTGGATGTACTTTTTTTTAATTTTTTTCTATGAAGCGATGGTATATTATTTTGAAATTTCTTAATAATTTATTTTTTAGAGACATTTACATATTTTACCCAAGTTAAAAGTCCAATTACATATTTCTCCTATTTAAACATATATATATTACATATTTGCACATTCTATTAAATTTATTTATTGAATGATTATTTTACTCGTACTTTTACTAAATTATTGTTTACATATTTTATTTTCTAAGACCATTAATTATATATTTTGCCATGTTTGAGTATTCTATATAAATAGAAACAACAAAATTACATCTCCTTTAAAATTTGTTTTAAAGTAATAATAATTAACTGATAATCAAAGTTATATTTTTATATACAAAACATAATTGTCAAAAGTTTTAAGTAATTATGATAATAAAACATTAATATGTAAAAATATCCTAGTTGAAACAAGGTAAAACAGTTATTTAATAGGTTAATTTTAATAAAAAATATAAATATGTAATATATATGTTTAGAAAAAAGAAATATGTAATTAATTTTTTAACTTGAGAAAATATGTAATTTATGATTTTAAAAAGAGAAAATATGTAAAAATATTTTTTTTTTTGATAAAATATGATTAAATTATAATAATCAAATCTATTGAGTATTGGTCAATAGTAATAAAACTAACAAAATGACTAGCACTAGTCCCAACTTTTGATTTTGATATTAATAGCAGTCTCTGTTTAACTGTTCGTTAACGTTAATTTTTTATGACTATCACGTATGAAATAGTTACAATTAAGAGAACCAACACAATCCTTTTTTAAATGTCTGCGAGCTATATATATTACTCATTTTTTTTATATAAGATCATTATTTTGAAGTTATTTAACGTGACTATTTTATCGTTGGTTGAGTCGCTTGGAGACAAATAGACGCAAAATTAAGTGATATATTTATATTTTTTATTTTAATTATGTAATACGTCATGTAATATGCTACGTCACAAGCAAAGTCACGTGCAACTTTATCAAAAACTAACGGAGTTAACGAACAATTAGCATGTGACGTTATAAGTAACAAAATCAAAAGTTAGAATTAATACTGATCAAAATTGTTAATTTAATTTATATAACCAATGATCTTTAGCCCAACTGGTTAAGGTGAGATACCCATGACATGTAAATATTGAAAGGTCATGGGGTCAAGTCTCACTTTGAACAAAATGTTCAGAGTTGAGGCAGGGGGTTTTTTTAGCAATGGGTTTCCTCCTTAAGGGGTTGGAAGTACGGTCCCGGCTGGAAAACGGATAGGTGGGCCCGATTAAGATAACATCTATTCTCCGAAGCTGGGTCACACATTTGCCGTTCAAAAAAAAAATAAAAAAATAAAAAAAATATATATTAAAATTTATATAATACTAATTATCAACTTAGTTATGCATTATGGTTTGTACTTTATGTTTTATAAGTTGTACCTCATTTTGTTTTTTCTTTATTTTTTATTTTTAACCCTATAGTTTTTATCTTTTACATTTAACCCTAATAACTTTTTTATTTTCAACTTTGGTCTCAATACTTTTTAATAGTTATATTTTTTTTTTATTTTTTGTCTCGTAATAAAATTTTCGAGTTAACATACAAGCACATGCGTGTGTGGTTTAACGTTTTTACATCTATTTTTATTTTTGTTTCACGATCGTGTTGTGTAATACACTTCGTTCTAATTTATACACATTAACACGCCACAACGTACATGCATGGTTTAAAGTTTTTACGTCTATTAATTTTTCATTCGGTTTTATTTCTTTTGTTTTACGAGTTTTTTTGGCGTTGGTGGATGCTAGAGATGGTGTGACATTGATGTTATTTGGCACGGTTTTACGCAGCCAACGTAACGCGTGGGGTTAAATACTACTTAATATTAATTAAAAGTTTATAGTTTGAATTATTAAAATCTAATTTTCCTATAATTTTTTTTTTTTTTTTTGTTAAAAACATTCTTAATCCAAATTGATAATTTTATAATATTATAAAGTGAGGAAGAAAAATGGCTTTAAGAGAAGTCACGCGCCAGCGGGGCTTTTGATGCTGACAAGACCGAGATGTTTTTGGGTTCAGTTGGTTCACTTGCCTCTTAAACGCGTGTAGTTTCTTAGTAGATGCAGAAGGAGGGATTGACTTACACGCGCGAGATAAAGGAGTGGTTGTAGTGGTTTAAACTCCAACTCTTATCATTCGGTTAGTCACGTGCCCTCTTGGATTCTTTCTGTTTTTTTGCTTCCAGACTGCTCATGTGATTCCACCAATGGAATTCGCCCCTTGTTTTCTGGCTTAATAACGAAAATACCACCTCTTTGTCACTAGCTACTTCAACGGCTAATGTACTAACACTATCTCTATCACTTTGTCACAATTGTATATTAGATAAACATTGTTTAACCCAATAGTTTTTTTAATAGTTTTTTAAAATCGTTGTGAGTATTAAAAAAATAATTTGTAATAATAAATGTATAAAAATTATTATTTAATTGAAAAAAAAGAGAAAAATTAGTGGGTTTTAATATAATTATAAGAATGTAAATGAGAAATGAGATGTAAATGATCTAAATGGTTGAGGTGAAATATTTGATATAATTAAAAATGAGAGGATTTTAAGTTTAAGTTTTGTCAGTTGTGAGTTTTCTCATGAGGAGCTTAGGGGTGCGGTCGTGACTTGGAAGCAGATAAATGAGCATGATTAAGATAACACACATCCTTCGAATCAGGGTCGTAAATTTAACGTTAAAAAAACTAAAATGAAAACTTCACATAAAGTCATTTAAAGGTTTTTTTTTGTCGTTTTAAAGTCACTTAAGTACTCGTTTGTGATTTAGTCCTATAAAATATTTTTATAAATGTTATAAATTCTCTAACATTGAGTTAAGCAAATTAAACATATATGAATTTTGGTTACTTTTTACCATGAAGCAAGGCTAAAACCCAATAGTTAATAATTTACTTGAACCATCACAAAATATCCTAGCTTAGAGTGGTCGGCAAGTCTTGCAATCTTAGTATCGGGTAATGGTCAGTTGGAGGAACAATGTCGCAACCCCTCAGGGTACCACAATCGGGTTTGAAATCGGCTTCTCTAACCCAATCACAAAGTCAATGTTCATCTTTTATTTTGGATTCTTGAGTCTTTTGGCTTCCACATGTAAGAAAAGATGGATTAAATCATGTGTAATACCTAGGCGAGAGTGAACATAAAATGTTGTCATGTCATTTTCTCGTATGGAGTGATTGTAATCACTCTTACACTCACCTGGGGCCGTAATACCTAACTATTAATTATGTTAGCAATTTATTTAACATAAACAAAGCTAACTTGATGTTATACATTAAAAACATTTAAAAAAATTAGAAGCATAAAAAACATAAAAAATTACTTCAACCTTCATGAAAATGAACCTTCACAACATATTAAGCAATTATATCATTGGATGGTGACCATGGTAGTGAAGAGAACGATTGTGTCTATTCCAACCTAATAACGCCAATCACACATTCATTTTATCCAACTCTTAAATATGCGTTACATTTATATATCACTTGAACCCTTAACTTAATGGGAAGAAACACATAAACCATACATTGTTAGTCTACAAACCCTTTTGTTATTACTATTGATCGTAATGATATTAGTAGTTATTAATATTATTATTATTATATCTACTTTAATTATCTATTTTCATTGTTTTTTTAATAAAAGCGAGGAACTTTTTTCATGTGGATGTAATGAAAATTTGTATATTATAAAGGTAAAAAGTTTATTTATAATAATTTTAGCTTAAATTACATAAAAAAAACCCTTGAGTAACCAACAAAAATTATTACTGCTAGAAAAAATCCATCAAGTGTTTACATTGATGCTATTCATGTATACTATTGTATAAAGAGATGTCGAATATGTTATTCCATTAATGTATGGAATGCGATGAGAGATTTTATTTTTCTAGAGTAATTATCATCTACACTAGAAGGATAGAAAAGTAATAGCAGCAACAGTAACAACAGCAGCACCAGCAACAACAATAGCACCAGCAACATCAGTAGTAGCAGCAGCACCAACGACAGTAGCAACAATAACAGCAACAACACCAACAGGCAACAACAATAAAAACAATATAATAACAACGATAACAACAACAATTATATTACATATGTAACATGTGCGTGTCTAATTGATTGTATTAGACACATTTTCAATGAGGTGTCTAAAAACTTTTTACTACCAAAGCCTCTAAAAAAAGTTAAAAACGAATAGAAATGTTGAAACCGTCTAAGGATCATTCAAAACTCTGGCATCCTTCATATAGATCAGTGCGCACGAGTCACTCTATTGGCTGTTTTATTATTTATTCTAAATAGAAACCATATAATACGTAGTACACATGACAAATCGTAATTGGATAAGTTATTATTTATCAAACTTGGTTTTTGTTATTAAACAATATAACTATATATATCATCCTAACAGGAGGCGTCCATAGAGTCATGTGACGCTCTACAAAGAGTGGCATCATGTTGCTCATCGATGAGTCGTACATTGGGGGCTCGTTTGTGGCAAGGTACAAGGACAAATGGGTAGGGTGGAACTGGGTTGGGTTGGATTTTAGATACTATTCTTCAATCATATATATGTATGTATAAATAACTGAATAAATATATGTATATGTGTGTATAAGTCGGTTCCCCAACAAAATTGACCCAAACGGATTTAGGTTTGGATTTACACTTTGAAATGGGTCAAATGTTACATTTCCCCTCTGTAATATAGTAGTAATTCAATCAGTTTTGTTTTACACGGGTCAAGGATTTTGGGTATTTTGACTCAATCAAGAACAATTATATGGTTTAATCACTATGATTGTGAGGTTTGATTTTGAAATGATCTCGAATACGTTTCCATTATCTTAATTTTTATTATTGATTCAAAACTGAGTTGAAACATATTTTTGGTTTGAAAGAGAAGTTCGGTTTCATTGGATTGGTAGTCGAATTGTCCGACTTTAAGTTGATTATGAGTTCAAACCAGGTTCATACTCGACGAGGGACAATTTAATTGGGTTGAAATCAATTTGTGGGTGATTTGGTTGTCACGGGAGGTTGGCCGGACATGATGTCTGAGGTACATGGGTTGGGTTTAAAACAAAATATACACTTTTGGTCCTTGTGTTTTAGAGTTATCATTTTATGTAAAAAGTTTTGAATTAAAGTTTTTAAGATTACATTTTAAACTCTAAACGTTATTAAAACCTTAATTTTAATAAATTATTTAATTTGTATGTTTTATAAACTTTATAAGTTTTATAAGTCTTGTAAATCTTTGTATTTTAATTTAATAATTAAATCTCATAATTAATAAATAAACTCTATAAATTTATAAAAATTTATTCTATAAATTATAAGATTATTAAATTAAATAAACTATATAATTAATGTATATGAATACCAAAATGAATAAAATGAATATATATATATATATATATATATATATATATATATATATATATATATATAGGGTTAGGATCTTTTCAGGACTCCTAAAGATCGCGAGAACTACAGAAACTCATCCTATCCATTGATTTAATTTTGATTTATTTTTAATATAGTTAATTAATTAAGGGTAATATAGTATTTTTACGTTTGTATTAATTGTCTTTCTTTTATTGTTCGCATTTAAGTTGGTAAGTTACAAAATAGTCAACCAATCTACATCGATTTTTATTGCAATTTCAATCTGTATATTTTAATTCCTTATTCAAGTTTCATTTTTTTTCTACAAATCAACCATCATCAAGAAACATTCTACAAGATCAATCAAGAGTACATGCAACGATTATTCATGGATTCACAAGATTAACATTTTTTTTATTCAAAAATTTATGTAAGATTGCCCTATAGTATGCTTTACTTAGTTTTCAAAATTCCATTAATTCTTCCTATCTGCAGGAATCATGATTCATTACTATAATCTTTTTTTTCTTTTTTGTAATATATTCCGATTGATTGCAAGCAGGGACTCATCATTGATTCACAAAACTGAAATCAAATCATTTTATAACTTTTGAAGGTTGTTTGCAATCATCGATTAAAGTAACACAGGTTTATAGAGACAAAGATGAAGATGATGATTAAGACGATGATGAAGAAGATGATGTCGCTGATGAAGATGACGATTGATCGATGTCGTGTGGTCGGTCAAAAATAATAATTAAAGAGTCCTTAATCACCCTTAATAATAAAGGGCAAGAAGGGTGTCGAATCCACAGGGAATCACAGGAAAGTGCTAGTAATAATTAAACTAAAAGAATTAAACATTGAAAAGTAAATTGATTTATGGATTTAATTGAGCAATACTTAAATGAATGAAAAAAAAGTTTAGGTTTTTAACAATCTTGAAGAAAAAGCAACCCACTTCAAGATTCAGGTTTGACAAAGTTACAATTTTCCTTTAATGAAACCTAGTGAGAAGTCATTAATGGTGACTTACACATGATAAGATCTAAGTGATAATTATGGATTAAAGTTTTTAGGACTTCATTCACACAATCACCAATTTGAATTATGTAACCCTAATTCTATTAATCAATCACACAATGATTAAAGGTCATCGGGTTATATGACCACAATTAGGTTTAACATAATCAAATCGTTTAAATAATCAAATCATAAATTGAATCCAAAAGAACTTAAGAGGTTCAAGATTCAATCTCAAATCTAGATTACAAACTAAGAAAAATAGAAACTTGCACAAACCCGTCCTCCAAAGTGAATCACAAACGAATTAGCCTTGCCTCATCATTGAATCTTCAAAGCCACTTGAATGAATCATGTGAACCCGGATGATTTTGATGTTGGAAAGCTTTGGAATGGTGAAAGATCCTTGCTTTTTCGTCCTTGATTGAGGTGTAAAGAGGTTATTTTCGTATTAGGGTTAATCCCCCTTTAAAACCTCTCAAATTAGGTTAAAATCCACCAAAACGCGGTAATCGGCGTCAGTGGCACCACCAGTGGCGTCGGTGGCTATGAACTGGCGTCAGTGGAGGCGTTAGGGGAGGCGTCGGTCAGAAGGTTTCAGGTTTACTGACGCCATTGGCGTCGGTGGCGCCTATGGAGGCGTCGGTGGCGTCACCCCCTGCACAAAGTTGATTTTTTGTGTAACTTTTCGAGACCTTTCCGTTGATAGGTCGTGGGTCTCGTAACTCTTTTTCTAGCTCAAGTTTTGCCCGTTTTAAGTTACCGTTGTCTTGTAACTTCTCTTTTACATATCTTCACCTCCCGAGCTCCAATTCTCATCCCGTTTCTTCCAATTTCTTTGTATTCTTCACATTTAACCTACAAACACCAAATAATCCCAAAAGTAACTCTATTCCCCATAATTTGACATGTAAAACACGGAAATAAAGCCGTTAAACATTGAACTTTCACCCCCCGATCAACGATGAAGGCGTAACAGGGTTTTAGTTTTTGATCCTTTTGAATATGATAATGACGATGAAGATGATGTTAGTGATGAAGTTGCCTACTTGATAATCATATTTAGGTTTGTTCTTTGATGTATGATTTTGGTTTTCATTATCCAAAAACGGTTAAAGATTATAAACTGGTACGATTTAGATATATGTATACAGATTTATATTTAAGTAGACCTATATTTAAACTTGTTTAACATATGTGTAAATCTAGCATAATTATAGTTATTTTATATTACATGTAAGCTGTTTTAAATTTTAATTTTATTTTATGATATTTATTTTCATCACACATATATAAAATTGTTTTCAACAAAATTAAGTGTTGTTTATATTTAGATTTATGATGTTGGATTGTGTGTTGTTTTACATTGATGCAAATTATGTAAATTATACAATTTGATGAACTAATGTATGCATGTATATGTGATCATTAATCAGATGAATCTTTTGTATCATACAATTTGATGGTCTAATATATATAAATCATATAATTCGATGATTCAATTCACACTTGCATATATGTATAAGTGGCTATTATCAAACAAATTTACATATATGTAAATCATGTAAATCCAACAATTTAGATGTTTGTTGGAGAAATTAAAGAAATCAAGAACCAACTTTAGTTTACAAGTGAACATGTTATAAGTACATAAGTTATAGTTTACATATATGTAAAAAAAATCTTTACATCTTTTAATTTACCTTTGATGACTAAAATTAATTATACTTATAACAACCTTAGTTAAATCAATCCTTGTTTCAGTTATAACAATACTACATATTCATATGAACCATATGTAAAATGTGCATGAATAGATATACTATTGTGGGTGATTTACGTATATGTATATGTAGAAAGATTAGATTTTATGGTTAATACAAAATTGTTACATTTACAGTAGGTCTGGACATTTAAGTTAATCAATATTTTTTTGATGTCAATATAAAATACTATTTTTGAAGTCCATACATAACTATTATGCTTTTTTTGGTTCTTTAGTAAATCTTGCAGACACATCATAATTTCAATATTTTATCTAACATAATATGTAACATGGTAATATAATTTACAAAATTGTCAACTCTTTATGTAATGCCAGATGTGTCTTCCTAATTGATTTTGACTTTTGATTATGATTTGGGGAGGATTACGTGGGATTCTCCAAATAAGATTGGTTTCCATAAAAATACCAATTGCCAATTTACATCTATGCCCTTTTCATTTAATTTTACCCATTTTTTTAATTGCTTAATTACTTTTTTACCCTCTTTAATCTCATCCATTGATTAATCTAATCAATGGTTACAAAAAATAATTGCAGTTCTCATTTTTAGGGAGTCCTGCAATGAACCGGATCCTATATATATATATATATATATATATATATATATATATATATATATATATATATATATATATATATATATATAAATTCATAATTATATAAATGACTCAAAGGGGTTTGGGTTTACAATATGAATCGAGTCAAATGTTATAGTGTGCGGATAAGTAAAACAATTCAGAGACCTGGGTAGCCATGGTTTTAAGTACGTCAAGACAGATGATGTGCAGCAAACACATCAAACACAGGCAAATCATTAAGGTAAAGAGAGGATTACCGGTAGGTAATGCATGTCTCAAACCTTGGAACATATGTGCGTTTAGTTGGATCTATCTAGGTAGGAAAACCGCACTCTACGATGAATACCCAATCTGAGGCCACACCAAAGAATGTGGATAGGATTGGACTGGTTCGTGGCCACAATGGAGACTTTGGATAGGGCTAGGGGATAATGATATCTTAGTTCATAGTAGTGATCTACCAATAGGGATTAGGGCTAGCCTAAGGCCATAGTAGAGACTATGGATAGGGTTGAACTAGATTGATGGAGAGGGATTCATTTCACATGTGTGCTTATAACCTACCCTCCCATTGTTATATATAATAAGCCTAGAGTAACACATATGTGGTCAAAATTGATGCTCGCCATGATGAATTCTGTATAAATTTGATTTGTTGATATTTACTTGCATACTTTGTCATGTTATATAACTGTTTTAGAGTCATTGGTTATGACTCACCGACAACATTGTTGTTGACATGTTTAGCTTTTGATGAAGGAGTACGGAATGCCAGGAGGCAATAAGCTAGGTTGAGGAGACTTAGCAGTTTAAGTTGAATAAAATCTTCCTGTAGAAGATATTGAATGGATTAAACCTGCCTAGTGCAGTGTATTTAATTTATGTTTTGTGATTTTAAATGTGATGGACACGTGGATATATATAACACTATTACGATTTTAATTCGGTCTAGATTTGGTAGTCTTGAATAAAAGTCTTCCGCTGTGTATATTGTGTGAGTGATATAACTGGTCGCGCCCGAGGATTTGAGGTGTGACAATATCACCATGGATCTAAGATGGGACCATCATCTTCTTCTTCATCCGATATCCACGAAGCATTTACTCAAAGCCCCTTGTAACTTTACTAAACATGTGGTTCTGTTTTAACATAAATAAGTAGTTTTGTTGACTTTTTTTAAATTTTTTGCTAAGGCAAGTCAGAATAGTTGTGGGAACGGGGAAAGTGGGTGATGTAAAGAATGTTTTAGGTGAGGTGATAGAGTGAGGTAGGAAGTGTTGCGAACATTTGGGTTTTGGGTATTGATGACAGATAAACTCGATTTGATAAGAGTGAGGGAGGTAACCAATCAGGAGAAACATGTGCGTGCAAGTGTGTAATGATTGGGTAAATCGGGATGACACTGTCCCCTCTAAAGGAGGGAGGGAACATTGTGTGAATAAATGGTAAAGGATTCAAATTTTAATTTATAAAATAAAATAAATTATTTCACGTTTTGTGCTATAATACAAAGAACAAGTTCGCGACTAATAGGAAGTCATCGATTTTTGGTCTATCTAAATGTGTTGTTTTCAAAAGGTTTAACTAAAGTGGATGGTGATGGGAGTGGTTAACTCTTGGGCATTTGAACCTTCCATTCGTTAGTAACTTATGGCTTGCATTTATTTTTTCTTTCTTTTCTTCTTATAGTATTTTCAATTGATTTTTTTTCTTGATCGATTTTGTTGCTTCAACGTTTACATAACATTACAACTTCATAACAATGTGTTAGGTGTAATAATATTTTCTATCTATACCGTATCATCGCAATTCATACATTTTTACGTACTTAATCATTACGTACTTAATCTTCCTACATTAATAAAACGGTAAATAGAGAGGACACATGGCACCAACATATTCATTATCACCACGTTTTTCCTGTCTCTCTATCATATTAAATAATCATATTAATTACTCATATTATTTAATTCTTTTTAATATTAAAATAATTTGTAATAAATTAAAAAAAAATTTAATTAATATTATTTATAAAGAAATAAATTTTTATAAAATAAGATTTTTTTTAAAAAATCAAACTTTTTTAGAAATACGAAATACTTAAAATTGATGTTTTTTAAAAGTAAAATTTTATAAAATAATTAAAATTAGGAGTTATAATAAGAAAGTTTTTATAAATGATTTTTTTTAAAATGTTATTTTTAAAACAAAATAATTTATCCAATTTATAATAAGGAGGATTTCAATCGTATAAAATATCATTTTATTATTAACAACATTTAATTTTATTTAATATTTTATTTATTCAACCCGTGTAATACACATATTTACTAAAGCTAGTCATGTAATATTACAGTCACGATACATGTAACTAAATTCATAACCGCGACGCATTACGCGAGATTTATTCCAAGTTGAGATATGGTTAGAACTTAGAAATGTTTTAAAACTATAAACTTTCCCTGCTTTTCTATTTCTTTTAAGTGAGATTATATTTTAACTTAACTTTTTTTTATTTCTGCAACTATAAAAGCAAGATTTTGTCACATGCATAACTATTAAAAAAAGCTATTATCCTGATTTTCCATTTCATAAAACGTTAAAACATTTTCCATTTTGTAAATATATGTGAAAACCCCAAGAAAAAGGGAAGCAATAAAAGTGGGAGTCTCACTCAACCCACCCATTGTTTCCTTCATTTTCCCATCATCTCTTCCCCATTGGCCCATTTACACTAACTTCACCTCATCATTCATTCATTCATCATCTTCCTCATTCATTCATCATCATCATCAGCTTGATCCAACCCATCATCTACCATGAAAATTTCTTCAAGATCAATCCTCAGTCCAGCTCGAGCTGGATACTCTCGTGAACCACCACCACCAATTTCTCTTTCAACGTCACTCAGCCGGAGGCTCAGTAACAGCCGCAGTATCAAAGGCGGAGCATCTCCGGCGATGTTCCCCGTCGCCGGGAAGAAAAGAGGATGTGGGTTCGATAACCCAGAACCATCTTCCCCTAAAGTCACCTGCATTGGTCAGGTTAGGGTTAAGAGCAAGAAGAAACATGCGAAAAACATTAGAAGTTTGTCAAGAAGACGGAGCTCAGGGGATGTTAATTTCAGGAAATTGGAGCATTCCCGTAGTCAAAATCAGGGTAATCAGCATCTTAAATGTCTGCAAGGGCAGAGGAATTGTAATAATAATAATAATAATAATCAGAAATGGGTTCATATTCCATTGACGATTTGTGAAGCTTTGAGGGCGTTTGGGTCGGAGGTTAGCTGTTTGTTTCCTTGCAGATCTTCGTGTTCTTCAACGATGGAGAATGAAGAGAAGATGAATGTGGGGAGCAAAAATGGGTCTTGTGGTGCGGTGATTGCACGGTGGTTGGTGGCTCTGCAAGATGGTGATGGTGGAGATAGAAGGTGTGTTGATGGTGGTAGAGATGTTGAAATGGTTGCAGAGGAAGGTGATGATGGTGATGATGTTGGGAGTGTACGGAGGCATGTGTTTGATAACTTAGAGATTGTGAATGATGTGATACTTGGGAGTAAAGATGAAGCAAGGGTGAGTATATGTGTACCACCTAAGAATGCTTTGTTGTTAATGAGGTGTAGATCTGATCCTATGAAGATGGAAGCTCTCACGAATCGATTTTGGGAACCGACTATGAACATTAACGAAGAGAAAGATGAAGATGAAGATGAAGAATTTGTTGATTATGAAGACAAAGTGGAACAGAACAAAATTCCCCAAGAAGGTCTTCAACAGGAAGATGAAAAACCCATGATTTTGGATGAAGTTAACGATCAAGAACATAATGAATTACAAAATCACGAAACTTATCAAGATACAGTTGTAGTCAATTCCGAAATGGAGATGAAAGAGGGTCTTGAAGAAGAAGATGACGATAAAAAACAGTGCATTGAAACCAATAAAGAAGAAGAAGATGAAGAAAGCTTTTTCCTTGGGTCTTTATTTGAAGAAAATGCAGTAGTTCAAGCTCAAGAACTTGAAGAAGATAAAGAAGACGAAGCAGATTCTGATATGGAAGATGCTCAAGATGAACTGTTTGAAGATGAAGATGCGCAAGAAACTGCAACAGGGGAGTCAAATATAGAACAAATCCAACATTTTGAAGAAGAAATTGAAGAAATTACGACAGAAAATGAAGAAAATACAGAAATTGACGCAGAATATGAAGAAATTAAAGCAGAAAATGAAGAAATTTCTACTGAAATTGAAGCAATTACAGAAATTGAAGCCGAAAATGAAGAAATCGAAGTAGAAAATGAAGAAATTGAGGTGAAAGATAAAACAATCGAATCATTGCCGGAGTGTTTGTTGTTGATGATGTACGAACCAAAGTTATCAATGGAGGTCTCAAAGGAGACATGGGTCTGCAGTAGTGACTTCATCCGACGTCACTCCGGCAGAAATCAGCCGCCGCCGCCGCCGCCACCGGAGCCGCCACTTGAACCAATCGACTGTCAGCCGGTTTCACAGCAGCCGGCTCGATCCTCATGTTCATTTCCGGCTCCACAATCAATGATAGGCTTAGAGCAAGATCTAGTGAACACAATGGGGTTGGAGCCGATGGTGCTGACGAGATGCAAGTCGGAGCCGATGAGGAGGGGAGCGGAAGGTTGTTACTGGACAAACCAGCTCGAGCCACCACGCCGAGCTTCGTTTGAGGTAGGCTTGGCAGGGTAGGGTTTTTTGTCGTTTGGACGTACATGATTTTGTGTTTGAATGTACAATCACTCAATGCAGGTAGGGAATGTAGTGTACAACTAGTTTATGCTCTAATGATTCCAATTTCTAGTTGTTTTGTCTTTTCCTAATGGTATATAGTGGACAGTGGACACCTTGGCTTTTACATTTTTTTGACATTATATGGATTCAGTAGGATTAAAACATATAAAGATTGATTAAAATATAACTAAATTAACTAATTATATGCTTTGCAATAAAAATAATAGCAACAACTAATTATATTATTAGAAGAGGTTAAAAGGGGATTTATATAATTTATTTAGAATTAAAATATTTTGTTTTAGTTCTAAAATCGTATTTCAAATGCATGGGCGAAGCTTAGTGGGGGCCCCGGCCCCCTCTTTTTTCCGTCAGTAATGTTAATTTTCGATCTGATAGTGTAAATTTTCAGCCCGATAGTGAAAATTTCATTAATATTTATAGAGTTCGCCTCCCCCCCCCCCCTTAAAATAGTTTACTTTCGTCCTCGTCCCCCTTATAAGGTAGGTCAAGCTCCGTCACTATTCAAATGAAGGCGTAAACGAGTCAAACCAACTTATGAGCTACTAAAATTCGGTTTGATAAAAACTCAAACCGAACTAAGCTTAAATAAGCTCAAAATTATATTATGACTTATTTAATTAATGTACTAAAGTCTAAGCTTTACATACCGACCTCGGGCAACCCATGACATTAAACCAATTTCTTGTTTATATAACTATTTATTATTATATACAAAAGTATGATAAAATAATTAAATAATTACGTTATATATTAAAAGTATAATTATAACCATATATAAAATATACAATTAATTAAAAAAATATAAATGAATTCATTAAGTAATAAATGAGTTTAGTCTAAGCTTGAAAAGTTTCTCATGAACCGGGTTTGGACTCAAGCTCTCTTAAGCCAAAATGAGTCGACCCCAGACACGATTCAACTTGTTTACACCCGAAATTTCGACAATTGTGTATATGTTGTTTCTCTAACTTTTTTAAACTCTATAAATCACAATTGCTTAATGAGTGTTTTTATTATTAAATTATGTGTGTGTGATCATTTAATATGAATAAATTCAAATTTTTTTTAAACAACAATTATTTTTACACTTAAATACTATCTGTCGTACAAATATCATCTGTCTTACATTTAATATGATTAAAATACCACATGTCTTACACTTGCACGCTTCTTGTATATCGTCTTCAATGACAACCATTTCTTCTTTTTCTTTTATGTTTTATATATTCCAGTTCTCACACACTGGATCCTTAGAGACCCAAACCTTAAACGACATGTTTTTCCATTACCGCATTAATTTTTTCGGTATTGATTCTCCCCCGGTCCCCAATACTCCTATTTGATTATATGATAGGTTGCCATATTCAATCGAAGCATCTTACCCGTATGCTATCTTCCCACATCTTTCCCCTATTTGATCGAATGCGCTTTTGTCCCATGATTGTATTGGAATACCCTTAATCTTCATCCATGCGATTCTATTGTACTCAATATTTTACCCTTCCGAAACTCCCGTTGTTTAGAAGAAATCATTCCATAATTCTCTTCTTACGGTTAGAAACTCTTTTGCATCCATTGTTGATTTGGAAGTGATCAATATGCTCATGCCCCATAAAGCTAAAGGGGGCACCGACGGGAACACAACTGCCGATGCATCAGGTTCAGAAAAATCAAGTTTCAGCGGGTTCATGAACCCACTCAACCTTTGTCAATTCTAGCCGTTCAATGGCTTAGTTTTTTACCGTTACTCAATGGAATTTTTTTGTGACCCCGGGGGGGGGGGGGGAGGCTGGGTAATTAAATAAAAATTGTATTTTTATAGATATTAACACCCCATTATACACTTCAGAAAAAAATTTACCCTTTTATATGCTCTAGAAAATTTACATTTTCTCATTCTTTCTACTAATGAAATTCTACTAAAAACAAAAAAAATCACCATAACGAGGCACATATGGAAATAGTATTTCAACGTAAACAAAACATAGAGGCGAGATATGGATGGACTTTAGATCTCTAGATTCTTTTAGTTATTTTAGTTTTTTTTACTAATTCGTAGTAATTTGCTTAGTAGCAATTTATTTTTTCAGTAATTTCTATGTACTTCTTTTCATTATTAAAGAAAGTTTGTTTTGTAGGTTTTATTTAGAAGAAAATGTGATGGTTCAAAGAGTTTAAAAAGTTACACCCCTGTCAAATTGGGTTCAAAGGGTTTTTTTTAGATTGTAAGTTGGCATACGCTAATTGGTTAAGGTGTTGTTTGTTTTTTCTGCAGAAAAATGCCTGCAGTTTGCGGATCACATCTGCAGATATCTGCAGCAGAAGAGGTGCACTAAACATCTGCAGTCTGCAAGAAAAAGACCGTTTGTTTTTTTAACATCTGAAGAATGCTAATATCACAAAAAAAAAAAAAAAATCCTAAACCAAATCATACTACATAAACCACAAATCAACTAAAACCTTAAACCAAATCATAAATTATGCTTAGGGTTTCAACATACATGATGGTAGATTCAGCAGGCGGCGGCAGCTAAGGCGGCGAAGGTGGTTGAGGTGAAGCAAGGTGATAACCCGGCGGTGGTTGAGGTGGAAAGCGCGATTGCAGGCGGCGGCGGCGGCCGTGAGGAGGCGGACCACAGGTGGGTGGCTGCAGGCGGCGGCGGACCACAGGTGGGTGGCTGCAGGCGGCGGCGGACCACAGGTGGCGGTGGGGAGGGTCGGCGCTGGCTGCGGCCAGCGGCGGGTCGGCCGGCGGTGGTGAGGGGAAGGAGATGAGGAGGAGGTCGATGGTTTGGGGTAGGAGATGGGAGAGCAGGTCGATGCTTTTGGGGGAAGGAGGAGAAAACTTTTGTAAAGAGGAATTAAAAGATTGAGTTAATTACATAAATAGTCTCTGTGGTTTATCTAAAGTAACAGGTTTGGGTACTAAGTAAAAAAAGTAACAGGTTGGGGTATTATGTTTTCAATTTTGTAACTAGATTGGGTATTAAGACTAACAGACGTTAACTTTTCTGTTAAATTTAGTTTATATGACCAAAATACCCTTTGAGGGACTATTTTTGTAAACTTACCTTTTTTTTTAAATCAGGGACTATTTGTGTAATTTAGTTATAACCAACCCCAACCCATCCTCCCACCATCAAAGCCCTTTTCCCACCACCACCATAGTTAAATCCACCACCGTCGCTGCCCAACACCATTCATCCACCACCGTCGCCGCCCATCACCATTCATCCACCACCGCCGCTGCCCAACACCATTCATCCATCACCGTCGCCACCCATCACCATTCATCCACCACCGTCACTGCCCATCACCATTCAATCCACCATCGCCGACATCTATCTCTGTAGGCCATCGGCCACCAGGCTCACCACCCAACCCTCCTGCCCACCAGCCACCAGCCCACAATCCAACACCCATAAGCACCACGATGACTAGCCACCATCACCGACATTACCGCATCATCACCCCCATCACAGCATCACCACCATCACCATCACCGCATCATCACCACCTCCACATTATCACCATCATTGCAACATCACCGTCATCATCACCACCACCTTCACCATCACACCATCATCATCATCTCACCAAATCCCCTTCATATTCCGTTGTTAAACCCAACAAATTTTAAAAACCCCAAAATTGAGGTGGTGTGGTGGTAGGCGCCTGGATACGGTGGAGATGGATACGGTGGTGTGAGGTGGAGGTGGCGGTGACCGGCGGTGATAGGCGATGGTGGTGACCGGCGGTGATAGGCGATGGTGGAGACCGGCGGTGATAGGCGATGGTGGAGACCGGCGGTGATGGCCGACGGTGATGGCCGACGGTGATGACCGGCGGTGAAAGGCGGCAGTGGTGACCGGCAGTTGCACAGTGGTGACCGGCGGTGATAGGCGACAGTGGTGACCGGCGGTGATAGATGTGAAAATAATATATATACACACACACACACATATATATATACATATATATGTGTGTGTGTTAAATAATATTATTTTAATTAAATTACACTAGTGGTCCCTCTAGTTTACATAGTAAGTCATTTAAGATGAAAAGACCAAAATACCCTTATATTTAACAGAAAATCTAACGTCTGTTAGTGTTAATACTCAAACTTATTACAAAATTAAAAGTGAGTACTCAAACTTGTTATTTTTTTTGCTTAGTACCCAAACCCGTTACTTTAGATAAACCACAGGGACTATTTATGTAATTAACTCTAAAAGATTAGAAGAGGTTAGAAGAGGTTGTGCCATGTCTGGTCCACGCAGATCTCAGGAAGATCTTTTTTAATGAAAAGTTTTCCAAAAAACAAACAATCTGCAGAGCTCAATGTCTGCGCTTGGTTTGCGCGACGCAAACAAAAGAGGTCAGGAAGTGATTCTAAAAAAAAAAACAAACACCCCCTAAATGAGTGGGTTTAAGGGTTTGAAAAGTTACACCAACATCACCCTAAGTATTTTAATTACATTCTTTTTCGTAGCAAATGAATTAGCTTATTTGTTTTGTTTTTAATTGTTAAAAGTGAGCGACTAAAGAGTTGTTTCATCAATTTTTGAAAGTTGAGCAGGATGACTATGAAACTCTATTGTTTTAGGCTGTTGAAAAGACAAAAAGAATTGATTCTCGCACGCCATTTGGTTGTGTCGAACTTCAGATATTCCAAACCAAAGTTTTCCTTTTCTGAAAGTTAAGTGAGACTGTTTGTCAAATTTATTTCTCTTTATACATTCTAAGTACTTATTTAGAATCTTTCAATTTTCAAATATAATTCATTATTTTATACAGGTATCAGGTTGTTGAATTCATTCTATGTCAAAGAAATTGCTAAAGAATACAAATTAACTTTTATGAAAATGTATCATTCATGAAACTAACCCCTTTTTAGAGTTCACTTTATACGCCTACAAAACCATCTTTTCCTCATGATCATGTTACACTTAGAGGTGATCAAACTGGTCTTTTCCTCGGTTTAGTTTTAGTTCAAACTAGTTCCGGTTTAAGTAAACGAAAGCCAAAGCCGATTTTAGATAAAAACCTGTTCATGTCATTAACTAGTCTTAAGAGAGGGAAGTGATTGGATAAGGTCGCTTCAATTCCATTTTATTACCGGTTTTTATCGATTCAGTATATGTAAACCTTTCAAACCAGTCTGTTGCCTGAACAAGCTTCTCCACAAACCGGTTTGACCAAAGTGTCTAAACCAATTCAGTTTACGAGACAAACCATCTTTGTACATCTCTAGGCTTGATTCTCTTTCCCAAATAGCCTAATTATGTCCAAGAGGAAAAAACAAATGATCCTTATCCCAAATGATTGAGATGAATTATCAAATACTTTATTAAAATAAACGAATGTGAATAGTTCAAGTCTCACTTGTAACAAAAGAATATATGATTCCAATTTGGGTTAGGACGTTTTCTCAACTAAAATTAGTTTCTTCGTGGGGTGGTCTCAGTTTCGAAACTAATGATGATATACTGATGTACGAGCTTATCTTCAAAGACATGCTAGCATAATGCTTTAAGGTTTATTACTCGAGTATAGAGATGGGCATTTCGGGTATTGGGCCAAACCCGAAACCGGGTACCCGGGTTGGGCCCAACCGGGTTTTTTGTACCCGGGTACAAATGGATTAGGAACCCGGGTCGGGTTCACATCCTTGAATACCCTACTTGATATACCCGGTTAGGGTAGGGTCGGGTCTGTGTCGGGTACAAAACCGAGTATATTCTGGGTTTTTTTTTGGATTATTATTTAATAAAAATCATTTTTATATTATTATTATTATTATTATTATTATTATTATTATTATTATTATTATTATTATTATTATTCACCATTTTTTATTTTTGAATAAACGTCGGATTTATCGTCATGTATTTCTATAACAATATTAAATAAACATCAAATTAATCATTTATTTATCAAAATAACTTAAAAATACATAAATTAATCAATAAAAAATAACATAAAAATTTTATCAAGATTGAAGAGAGTGAAAGTGTAAAACAAGAGAGTGAAAGTGTAAAACAATAGTAAACGAGAGTATTTTTTACGTTTTTTGCGTATGTTTTTACGTTTAAGACTTGGGTACTCAACCACACGAACCCACACCTGTTTATACTAACGTAAAAGGCAAATAAGACCAAAAAAAGGGTCAAAAAACAAAGATAACGGCGATATAGCCGTTCAAACGGCTAGTTTTTTTAAAAAGCCAAAAAAAGGTAATAACCGGGTACTACCCAGGTACAATCGGGGTCCGGTCCGGTTCGGGTAGGGTCCGGGTCGGGTACGGGAAATTTTCCAAAAGCTATACCCGGTTCCTACCCTACGGGTTTTTTTGGGTCCTAACCGGGTACACCCCCTCTGGGTTCCTACCCGTACCTGGGTTCGTGTCGGGTAAACCGGGTTGGGTTCGTACCCAGGTACAATGCCCACATCTACTCGAGTAGATGATCGGATGTGCTAATGTTCTCTTATTAGTAGTTGAAAAAGATCCAAGAGAAAAAGCCCGGCCCAAATCTGACGAGGCCCGCCCAAAGCCCCAAACCAAGATACAACAGTGTAACTGAGGTATGTCTCCACTTCATCTTCGCCGTCTGGTATCCGTTTATAACACCTTCGCACACCGCCTCTACACCGAGATTCAGATTAGGGTTCCACCACAAACCGCCGTTATGTTCGACCTCTACAAATGCAGCAGTAGCTCCATCGAATGGAATCCTTCTCCGATCGTCGCTTTAGCCACCAGCGTCGACGATTCTCAGGTCGCCGCCGCTAGAGAAGACGGCTCCCTCGAGATATGGCTCGTATCCCCCGGCGCCGTTGGTTGGCACTGCCAATTGGTCTGATCCTTACCTTATTCTTAATCGTAGCGCCATTTAAAGTTCTAACAGAATTGGAGTTTTGAATTTTGTTGCAGACGATACAAGGTGACCCTAATTCGAGAGTTTCGACGCTGGTGTGGTGTACCTCGGGTTCTAAGGGCTTACCGGCTGGTAGACTGTTTTCATCGAGCATTGATGGATCGGTTTTGGAGTGGGACTTGTTTAACCTCACTCAAAAGGTTTGTTTATGAATTTTGATGATGTTACGGGTGCATTTTGGTGGTTTCTTTGGGGTTTATGTAGTTAGCATGATTACTACTTAAGAGATTAAATCAGCATTGTTGCTGGTACCTGCTGCTAACATTATAAATACTAAATTGGGAGCTTCTTGAAGAGTGCAGAGAAGAGTGAGTCTTTTACTTTATCAGCATGTGGGATATCAGTATGAGATTAGGCTTTTCGGGCTACAATTCATCTAATCAGTTGTTTCATACCAAATGTTAGTGAGACTCTAACAATATGGTTAACAGTTCTCTAATATTATATTAGCATGTTATTTGTCTTGACCATTGAAAGTATCAAGAGGACTGGAAGCGTATGAGTAGAATGGCATTCTTGTTCTAATGTCATCTTGATTATTGCAATGTGGGAAATTTGATGCAGTTTAGCTGGCTTAGGTAATATTAATTCAGTATGTGAGGTTCCTTATCTTTTTTATAGCTCGGAAAATACAAAAGACTGGAGAGTCAACTAAGTTAAATGCCATAGATATCCACATGTTTCTAACTTTTTGATCAAGTACCATATGACCTCTCGTTGGCTAAATTTAAAATAATGTTTTTTTAATACCGAATGCGTTGGCTGCAGCATCTTTATTCCTACCAAACTAAAGGAACTCTCAAGTCTAGCCTCATGTAGCTATGGAGGACTTCTAATGGACTCATCTTAAGCCCCTATGGATATGAGAATCATACCAACATTTGTCCAATGCAACAATGCACTTCTATTACTAGTTAAGTCTTGCTCGTACAATGCTGGTAACACTCAACAACATGATTCTCCCATTTGTTTGTTCATCAGTTTTCTGACGGTAAGCTGTGATGAGTGATCTACATTCAGTCCGATCACCATAAGTTGCAAATGGAAGTTGCATCCTTTTCTTTTACCATGCTCTAAGGGGCATGTATGGATGCGTGTGACTAGAAAATGAGAATATTTCTGAGTCTATACTATATACACAAATGAATATTGTCAAGTTGGAGTTAGGAAACTCCTCCATATAACAACCATGGTAGTATATTGTCAAGGAATCATTGGAGTAGGTAGTTGGTTTAAGATATACCTCTTATTTGTCACAATTCTTTATCATGAATCTGAAACAATGCCTGCTAGGTGGTTGTCAGTTTCTCCTCATATGTCTTTACTTCATCATATACTTCTTATTTTCTTAATATTTCTCCTGGGAGGATCGGAAAACATGAATTTCCTAAAAAACATGTGGCCCATGGTCTTTAAAAACACAAACTTTTTCTCTCTTGTAGCTAAGCTTTTCTTTGGATAACTTTTAATGGGGAGAATGCGTTGAGTCCTTGACCTCTTCGCATGAGGAGTTGAAGACTAAGTTGTTCTTACATCATTTGCAGGTTGTGGTAGATCCTATTGGCGTGTCCATCTGGCAGATGGCTGCTCATCCTGTGAGTAGGCAGCAGTTTAATCCAAAACCAGATTTGGTTTCAGTAGAGAATGGACATGCTACTGATAAAACTATAGATAATGGTGATGTTACCAGTGAAAGTGAGGTTGAAGCTGATTCGGTCGAGTTGTATGAGGAACCAACTACTGAAAATGCAAGTATGGCAGTTGCTTGTGATGATGGTTGCGTGAGAATATATAATATCCCATATTCGAATGGATTTACTTACTATAAGTCTTTGCCAAGGGTTGGTGGTGAGATAGCTGCCTCCTTTTCAGATCCCTACCTTTTGTGATTCATGATTTTTTTATTCATGCATTGTTGTCATTTCAATGCAGGGCGTATATTAAGTGTCACTTGGAGTCCAGATGCAAAATATATATACTCAGGAAGTAGTGATGGGTATGTGCTTTTTCTGAATTCTTATGGTTTTTTTTTTGCAAATTATGTTGATATCAACTGTTAGTACTTTTTAGAGTTAATTACATGATTGGTCCCTGTGGTTTGCCCATATTGCAATATTGGTCCCAACTTTTGAGAAATTACAGGTTTGGTCCTTACTATTTGCCAACTCGTAACACGAAGTTAGTGTCAGGGACCAATCGTGTTACGTGTTGGCAAACAGTAAGGACCAAACCTGTAATTTCTCAAAAGTTGGGACCAATATTGCAATATGGGCAAACCACAGGTACCAATCGTGTAATGAACTCTACTTTTTAAATGTAGATCTTTAGTTTAATCAAATACCTAAACCATTATTAGTGTGATAATGTTGTAATAAAATTTCCTATGTTTGTATGTCAATTTCAGGTTCATAAGATGTTGGGATGCTAACTTGTCTCATGAAGTATACAGAATTACTGTTGGGCTTGGAGGTTTAGGTAGCAAGTCTGAACTTTGTGTTTGGTCTTTACTTGCCCTGAGGTAAACCATTTTTGTTGGTATATATATGATATGCAATATGCATTAAATATATTTAGCTTGGCTGAGTAAATTAAATCATTATATAAGCTTGTTTCAGGTGTGGAACCCTTGTTAGTGCAGATAGTAGTGGCAGTGTTAAGTTTTGGGACAGCTCACATGGGACTCTCTTGCAAGCACATTCTTGCCATAAAGGTGACGTCAATGCTTTAGCAGCCAGTCCTAGCCATAAAAGGGTGTTTTCTGCTGGATCAGATGGTCAGGTACTGAATTTCATCTGTTAGTGAATGTATAGGATTCTCCTTTTGAAATCACATAGTCATGAATCATAATGATAATAATAATATGTTATCAGGTTATATTATATAAGCTCTCTGGTGATAAATCTTGTTCGGAAACAATGAAAAAGTGGGTCTACATTGGTTATGTGAGAGCCCATACACATGATGTGAGAGCCTTGACTGTTGCTGTACCCATAAGTCGTGAAGGTGTGCATTTGTGCTCTTGTCTGGAGTATGTTTGAAATGTTTCTTGTTATTCTTTTTTATGTGAATTACATGTGTTTGCGAACAGATTTATTGCCAGAAGATAAAGTAAAAAGAGCCCATAGTAGGCAAAAGCAAGTTGAGTTTAGTTACAATAATTGGGCGCATGTGGGTATTCCCATGCTTATATCAGCTGGTGATGACACTAAGCTTTTTGCATATTCTGCTAACGAATTCACCAAATTTGCTCCACATGATATCTGCCCTGCACCACAAAGACCACCCATCCAGCTCGTGTGCAGGACAGCTGTCAGGTTGACTTATCTTCTTCTGGTTCAGGCTCCACACTGGTTAGACATTCTTACTGTTGATGTGAAGCAAGATGGTGGTGTTTCAACTACTGATATGGTGGCTCGAGTTAAGAGCAGGGGTTTGAGAAAGATCATTTGCAGCTCTATCTCACCTTCGGGGAGGTTTTTTGCCTATTCCAGTCATGATAAGCCTTGTCTTTTTGAGTTGAAAAATGGCGGAACTGGAAAACATGTATGGTCCATAAGTAAAAGAAAACTCCCTACATCCTTACCTTTTGCTCATTCCATGATTTTTACTTCTGATTCTTCTAGGTTGATGATCTCGGGACATGATAGAATGATATACGTAAGTGATCTGTTTCTCTTTGTTACACTCACTAAAGATAGAAGCTGTAGGATCTATTTGTTATCTCTCTTTGGCAATTATTTATTAATTTTTTAGGACTGGATGCAAGTCTTTTCATTTACATAGGCCTATAGTCATGAACTTCAATAATCTAAATAATAACGGGTAACCTGTTAGTTTGAATTTCGGATTGTATTAGTATCACGACGGTGATTATACGAACTTCTGATTGGATGACAGTTCTAATGTGACTTATGGCAAAAGGTCACATGAACACAAGTCACATGAATTGTCTTACACAAACAAAACACTGTGGGTGTGGGCTATGGGTTTTGGAAGAAAGGAAGCAAATAGGTTCTTTACAAGTAAAACACATTGACATATTGAGCAGCACAACAGGGATAATAGCAGCAGTATTACCTGCTGCATACTGCCAGCTACCTTCTCCACTGTGCTGCTCTAAATTTAAAAATGGTAATTACAATAGAATTTAATAACATGAACTAATTGTAAATGCTGAGTTGGCTACCAGGTAATCAGTAAATCACTTAAATGACGTCATATAAATGGTAGTCCGTTACATATGCTTCTGTTACCCACGTTTCTACAGTGTAATTTTATCAAATGACATTGGTATACCAGGACAAATTGAGGCACATCATTGCTATCATAAGCCTTAACATATTCTGTATAATGTTTCAGGTTGTAGACATTGCGAGCCTGGAATTAACACATAGTTTCACCCCTTGTCATACGGAGTTTGATGAAGACTTGCCACCTACTCAACCTCCAATTACAAAGATGTTTACCAGTCCTGATGGACAGTGGCTAGCTGCTGTCAACTGCTTTGGAGACGTGTATATATTTAATCTAGAGACACAAAGGCAGCACTGGTTTATATCAAGATTGGATGGTGCTTCTGTTACAGCTGGAGGGTTTACTCCCAAAAATAGCAATGTGCTAATAATATCCACGTCATCAAATCAAGTATACGCATTTGATGTGGACGCAAAGAAATTAGGAGAATGGTCGATGAACAACACATTTGTCTTGCCACAGAGATATCAAGACTTCCCTGGTGAGGTTATTGGGCTTACATTTCCGCCTTCTGCAAGTTCCTCAATTGTCGTCATCTACAGCTCAAGGTACACGGGTTTCTCGTAATTGTTTTTTAATTGCTAATTATTGAGTACAGTTAGTAATTATTTTGTTTTTCTCAGGGCAATGTGCTTCATCGACTTTGGGATGCCTATTGATGAAGGTGCCGATGAAGAAAAAGTAAACGGTCATGATTCTTCAACTCTAAAGAAATTAAAACGTAAGTCGATAGAAAATAAAAATGGTAGGAGGAAGAATTTTGAATTTTGTGCATTTAGAGAACCTGTTCTATTTGTTGGGCATCTTTCAAAGGGTTCTGTATTAGTTGTAGAAAAACCATGGATGCAAGTGGTCAAAGGCTTAGATGCACAGCCTGTCCACAGACACATATACGGAACATAAACCCAGAATAGCAGTTTCAATTTTGGTCTCGCTTATCATGTGTTATTGAATCATGTTGTGTAACGTTTCTTTAGTACTAGAGTTCTCACATTTTTTCTTGTGTATATTGGTTCGCATTATTCTTTGCTGCACTTCTTTTTGAACCGGTTGTATTGAAATCAAGTAACCCCCTGAAATCCTTTCTTCGAGTGAGGGCTGTACCGTAAGAGACGAGCTATGGAACTAAGATGACCCGTTCCATACACGATCCGTCGTTCGAACTTAGTATGATGGTTAAGTCTTTCTGGGTTTATCATCTTCTGCTTGCTTGCGATGATAATTTATAAACATAAATGGTTGACCTTTTAGTCTCCATGGAGGTCCATGGTGTGGTTAGTTCTTCCAGAGTTCCAGGTGGTTTTCCGCATTTTGATGCCTGATTTGGGGCCCTGTTATGGGTTAGGATGATGTTTTTTGGCAAACCAAACACATATTTATATGAGAAGTTATAAAGCTGTTTCATTTAGACAAGTGAATAGGGTTGTAAATGAATTTAACAAACATGAATAAGGTTTTGTTTTTGTTTGTTCATTAAGGAAATGAAGTTGTTTATGAAATGTACACAAATATTTATCAAAAGAATTTTTTTTTCATGTTAGTTTATTTAAGAATAAACTGTTCATCAACTGTTTACAAACATTTATTGAACGTATGTGAACACAAATAAATGTTCATGAATGTAAAACGGAGATGAATGAAAGTTGTCTAGCTTTAACATAAATTTATCATTATTATTTGAGCATGCTTGACACAATTATCATAAATATAATTGATATAAAGTTTTAAAAGTTTTAAGTTCTAGTATAAACTAAAGTTGAAAATGGTCAAATGAGGGATGATGGTGGAAAAATGGTATAACTAGGATTACTAATTTTTAAAAAATTAAAACCCATTTAATAAAAAGGTAAAATATACATTTTTAAATACATAATCACAAATGAAGGTAAAGAAACATGTTATTGAATATTTACGAACATAAATGAATGAATGTGGTTTCTGTTCATGTTCGTTTAGCTTAACGAACACAATTTCTTGTCAGTGTTTGTTCATTTATTAAACGAGCTAACATAAACGAACTCTCCGT